>JAULKP010000012.1:0-20589 GCA_032356005.1 Ulothrix subflaccida
CCTAATTTGTAGCAGATGTGGTACAATACTAAAACAGACAGGAACTGACCAGAATGGAAAGTATAAAAAATGTAATAATTGCAAGATAGTAACAACCAATCTAGTTAAGCTATTTCCTGATGATATATAGCTTATGAATAGATTTAAAACATACTTCGGATATTCTGTTGATAGAATAAATTACGCGGATGCTCCTAAACAAAAAGATCAATTTATTATTGATTCAGCACCAAGTCTGAATTTAATTAAAATTGACGAGTGGAGTGCTCCTGTTAAAGCATGCCCTGAAAATGGTTCATTAGATACTAAGAATGAATTATTAAGAATGTCGGCTGAAATTAACCAAATGGACGATGACGATCAAGAGGATCTTGTTGAAAAATACGATGAATTCTTTGACGAGTTTGAAAAGGCTTGTAATAAAGAGGGTCATAGTTTTCCAAAAGCATACTTAAACAATTTAATAGACGAATCGGTAGAAATCATTACTAAATTAAAATGGAAGCATAATAGACCGAGACCATATCAATTGGCTCCAGTTTTAGGAATTCCATTAAGATTTGATATGAAAGAAACTGCAAAATCTCCAAGTTTTCCAAGTGGGCATGCTCTACAAAGTAAATTAGTTGCTAATGTACTTTCATTAATGTTTCCAGAACTGAATGATAAATTTCAAAAAATAGCTGACAAAGTTGCCTATTCTAGATATATCGGAGGACTACATTTTCCATCAGATTTAGTATATGGCGCAGAATTAGCAGATTGGATGATTAATTATGTTGTGATGCCTGATCAAGTAGATGAAGCGAAAACAATTGGACTGGAGAATGATTTACCTAATATAAGTCCGAATCCAATTCAACCTGGTGAAGGAGAAGATGGTAGGTTACTAAAAATAAGACAATTCAAAGGAACTGTCGCAGATTATAAGAATTATTGGGATGATAGAATCAGTAAAGGAACTAATTAGTCAATTAATAGCAGAATGGGGTTGGGCAATTGCAGTAGCATTATTGACAATTGCAATGAAAGATGCACTAAGTAAATTATGGTTAGGAATTCAATTCTTATGGGGAAACGATTTTAATGTTGACGATATTGTTTACATTAATGGAAATAAGAAGGCAAGAATCGTGAGACAAAACGTATGGAAGACTACTTTTTATCTTTACGATCATGATCGGAAATTTATTGTACCAAATGATAGAATCTGGACCCTAAATATTGAAAAAGAACTGCCAAAAGATCAAAATACTCCATTATTTTAACTGATATATAAATAGTAGTACTTACGCTATTAATCAAAATTTTTATGTGTTATGGAGTTCATTAACGAAGTTACTCCGACTTCGCAAAATGAACCAAGAATTGAAGTATCTGTTAGTGAAGATCAAATCAATGAAGTATTAGTTTTCCCTCATTTGTCTCGAGAGAACTATCATATTTTCAATTGTTTTGATTTTAATGAGTCTGATGATGACGACTTGGTCTTATTTGGTGTCGGCGGTCCTGCTTAAAATCTTAAAGTGTATCTCGGTACACTTTTTTTATGTGAAATGAAAAAATTAACATAAAATTAACAAAATAATTCACAAAAAGTTTTCGGGATTCATTTATTATGTTTATATTTACATATAATTAAATAAACAACTATGATTTATACTTATTGTAAAAAAACATCAAGGTACCAGACGTTAGGTATTAAAGCTTATTTAAAATCGATAATTGTATTCGGTTCAATGTTTGCTGTTGCAAGTTATTTTATGTACAACTCCGGAATTAAAAACGCAATCAGATCTATGTCTGCTGAAGAGAGAATTATGTTAGTTAACGATTCGGATCCTTTTACTGAAGAAAAAATGGCAGGAATGATGAAGGAATTAAATGTTAGATTTGCATGGATTCCAATGGCACAGTCTATGATTGAAACTGGACACTTCCATAGTGATATTTTTATCGAGAACAATAATCTATTTGGTATGAAGGAGGCAAAATCTAGAATTACCACGGCAATCGGTACTAATAAAAACCATGCTGAATATAATACATGGAGGGAGAGTATCTATGATTATGCATTTTATCAAAGTAGATACTTAGGAAAGATCAGAAGCGAAGCTGATTATTATCAATACTTAGCTGCTAGTTATGCTGAAGATCCAACGTACGTTACAAAAATTAAACAAATGGTAGAGCGTCACAAATTAAAACAATTATTTAATTAGATATATAATCTAATATTAATAAAAATAAAATTTAAGATGATTAAACCAATTACATTAAACGAAGCGGTTGTAAATGCATTAAATTCACGAATTGGTGATGAATTTACAGCACATTACTTCTACAATGCAGCACACAATTGGTGTTCTGACAAAAATTACAAAAATGCAGCAGCATTCTTTGCTGGAGAAACTGCAAGCGAATTAGGACACGCACAAACACTACAAAAATATCTAGTTGATTGGAATGCTACACCAGTATTACCAAGTATAACAATGAACTTTGAATTTAACAGTTTACCAGATATTATTGAAAAGGCTTATAAATTAGAATTAGATCTTTTCAACAAATACATGAAAGATTCTCAAGCAATCTTTGGAATTGATTTAGCAACCTTTGATTTTTTACAAGGATTTAGACAAATTCAAACAGATTCTGTTGTTGAATATTCAGACCTTTTAGCTGCTTTAGAATTAATTGACGTAAATAGCAAATTAGACGTTTTGCATTTCGAAGAATTATATTTCACAGCATAATCAAACTAATAAAGATGGACGGAGATAGTGAAAAGATTAGGAATAAAAGCAATGGACAGGATTGCGACATGGTCAATGATGGTGGCGCTGTTCTTCAATCCGATGGGATTCGACATCGTTCAATTCTGGTTGATACAAGCAACTGGAAGTTTGTGGAGAGCGAATTTCGTTTTGTATTGTATTGCAGCATTGTTCTTTGGACTATCCATTTTATTTCGACTATTATATAAAAAGACAATCAATAATGAAAAAACTTAAATTATTCGAAGATTTTGTATTAGAAGCTGCTAATATTAAAGATGTTGCAAAAAATATCTTGAACGGATTAGATAACACGGCACAATTACATGTTGATTACGTACCAAAAGAGGCATTATCTACAATCGAATCTTCATTAAAGAAAAATAAATCTCTTTCTGGTAAAGATGCTGCAAAAGCTGCAAAAGAAATCAGAACAAATTTAGAAGAGATTGGTATTCTATCAAATACTTTTAGCCCGATGGATGTTGAAATTATTATTATGAAACATTTAAATGAGAACTTAAACGAAGCTAAAACTCTAACAAGAGAAGAATTAATGGATTTATTAGAAACTAAATACAAAATCAAAACTGTTAGAACTTCTGAAGAATTCAATGGTCAAACTGAAGGAATTTGGGTTGCTGGAGATAATGGTGAAGAGTTAAGCGGTAATAAAATGTTTGATTATTACAATAGTTCAGCGAAATATGCTAATGGTGTACTAAAACAACTTAGAACAGCAGTTGAAAAAACAGGTTGGTGGTTTGAATGGAATGATCCAGGAACAATCATTATATGGCCAAATAATTAATAAAGATGAAAAAAGTAAAATTATTCGAACAATTTTTGACCGAAAAGAAGCCGGCATATGAAATATATCATAGAAGCTATACTGATGCAATTAATACTGCCTTAGAGTATGCTGAATCACAAGGTTATACTTACGACAAAGAAGAAACCGCGACAAAAATAGGAATGGGTCCTAAAAGACCAGGCGATGGTTTTACAAACAGATTTAATATCACGCTTTTTAAAGATGGTAAAGAACAAAAGAAAGCCCTTCAAATTTCAATATATGGAATGGGCGATAAATACGAATTAAACGCATATATCTCATAATGAAAAAAGTAAAATTATTCGAAGATTACTTAAATGAAGTAACTCAACATACAGTATCTGGTACTTCCGGAAGAACTATTACGACTTTAGACAATTCAAAATATGAATTAAAAAAGGATGTAAAAGGTGCAAAAATATCAGATTTTACTAATGTAACCTTACCAAAGGGTACGATTATTACAAATTTACCTGGTGGAATATTTGCACATCATTTCTCATTAAAGCAACAATATACTACTACATATAGTTCTAATTCTCCAAAATGGAATGATAAATTTGGTGTACAAATCACTTCATTACCAGAAACTTTAGAGGCTATTGAAAAAAATAGTAAAGTTTTAGAATCTGAAACAGTTTATCATGAACATGATTTCTTAGGTATGCAAGCTCAAGCTGCAAATATGACCAGAGAAGAATGGATCGCACATTACGGTACTCCTGATATTGGTTCTGGAATAGAGTAACAAATAACATATACATATTAATCCAAATGTTGGGTCTTTTTAGTTAGATATATAATCTAGACTAAAAAGACCCATTGTTGTATATGAACCAAGATAGAAGCCCACAAGAGATGATTCTTGAACTTTATGATTTGTTTTCTTCATTCAAAAGACGAATTGAAGACCCTAACTACATACAAATCGAAAACACATTAGAAAAGTTGGTTGATAACCAAAATGAAATGAAAAATGAGATCAGAGAGCTTAAAAAGCAACTCCTGAACCCATTCGATGGTGTTATTGTTGAAAATAAAAAGAATTCTGACTTTAGAGAATCACAAGAAGAGTGGAAAGAGTCGATTGATAAAATTATTGAAGAGCATAAATCACTTGTTAGATGGAAAAACACAATACAAAAGGTACTTATTGCTATTTTAACAGCAAGTGGAGCAATTGCATCATTCATACTAAGTAAATATATAAAGTAAATATGATAACAGATAGAATATCTCTAAATATTGCTCTTACTTACTTAAATCAATTTGAACAAAATGAGGGCCGTGTTATTGATATGTTATTTTCTTTTAGAAATAATGTAAATTCTGGAGTAAAAAGTGCCCCGGCTTTTGCTGATCTAGATGTATTAAAAGCATTCATTAACAAATATGCGCCTTTAGCACCATTAGAACATGCAGATTGTTCTCCATTACTCTTATTTGAGCTAAAGAAATTTACAATCTTAAAAAATGGAACTGATAAAAATCTAGTCTATTTTGATGAAAATAAATTCGTATCGAAAAGCTCTAACATCGATAAATTTTCAATAGAATCACTTAATAGAGATTATTTAAGCACGATGGTTGAAGTACGTAGTGCTTTCAATGCCGTTCTTCTTGATGAATATATCTTAAATCAATTAGATTATATTGAATGCGGGTGGCTTGAATTGCACACTGAAATATCGATGGAGAAATTAATTAAACTATACAATAAATATAAATAAAAATAATGGCACAAGACAATTTACAAAACTCTGATATGCGAGGGCCAAACGGTAAATATGATCCACTTTATCCAGGCGATTTAGGAAGAGCATTATACCATCCAGAAATGGATTATAACTTAGACTTAATAGGTCAAGTTATTCAAGGTTATCGCGTGATGGGTACTAATGCTGATGGAAGCATTCATATCAATGATGATACTGAAAAAGTACTAAAACTTTATATAGTTCAATCTGCTGATATTTTATTAATAGATGCCGGTGCTGAAGTTGGTGATAGAGTATGGATTCCTACTGATCAAATAGGGGATCCAAACGGACCTCAAGGTTTTCAAGGTAATCAAGGTAGACAAGGCGCTTTAGGACCTCAAGGTAGACAAGGTAATAATGGTCCTCAAGGATTTACAGGAGCTAAAGGTGATCAAGGTGATCAAGGATCGATAGGTGCTGTAGGTGCTCAAGGACATCAAGGATCTCAAGGTAATATTGGTGTTCAAGGAGCTATAGGAGACCAAGGTGTTCAGGGTGCTATGGGAGACCAAGGTTATCAAGGCGCTAAAGGTGATCAAGGAGACCAAGGTACTCAAGGTTATCAAGGTTCTAAAGGTGATCAAGGAGACCAAGGAGCTGTTGGAGACCAGGGATATCAAGGTGCTAAAGGAGACCAAGGAGACCAAGGAGCTCAAGGAGACCAAGGTTATCAAGGTGCTAAAGGAGACCAAGGTTATCAAGGAGCTAAAGGCGATCAAGGAGATCAAGGTTCTCAAGGAGCCCAAGGTCATCAAGGTGCTAAAGGCGATCAAGGGGATCAAGGTATTCAAGGTGATCAAGGCTTCCAAGGTGCTAAAGGTGATCAAGGAGACAGAGGTTTTCAAGGTTATCAAGGTTTAAAAGGAGACCAAGGAGATAGAGGATTTCAAGGATTCCAAGGTGCTAAAGGAGACCAAGGAGCTCAAGGGTTTCAAGGAGACCAAGGTTATCAAGGTTCTATTGGATTTCAAGGTTATCAAGGTGCTAAAGGAGACCAAGGAGACAGAGGTTTTCAAGGTTATCAAGGTTTAAAAGGAGACCAAGGATTTCAAGGATTCCAAGGTGCTAAAGGAGACCAAGGAGATAGAGGATTTCAAGGTTATCAAGGTTTAAAAGGGGATCAAGGATTTCAAGGATTTCAAGGTTCTAAAGGAGATCAAGGAGATCAAGGAAATCAAGGTTTTAAAGGAGATACTGGATTTCAAGGTTACCAAGGTGCTAAAGGAGACCAAGGAGACAGAGGATTTCAAGGTTATCAAGGTTTAAAAGGAGACCAAGGATTTCAAGGTCAAAGTGGTTCGGTAAATGGTCAAACATTTTACATGAATGAATCTGTTGTCGTTGTAAATAATGGAGGAGGAGTAAATGATCTTAATGAAATTAGTCCAATTCCTACATCAACATCGCAACAAGTAGTAACTACAAATTTAACATCACGACAACAAAATGTACTAGTAACTCAATTTATAACTCCAGTTGGATTAGGCGTTGCTGTTATTCCTGCTGGAATTCAACAGTTTAAGTTACATTTTACAAAAGCAGTATCATCACATTTGATTCAAGTTTATGTTAAGATAACTCATACAAATGCAGCTGGAACTCCAATCGCAGTATGGGGATCAACAACTCCGAATTTAATCGGATGGGACACTAATGATACAATTCCAGTCGATGTTTACCAAGACATATTTTTACCATCACATTATGTAGATCCTAGTGATAGAGTATTAGTACAAATATACGCAATTAATGACGATAATCAATCTAGAACTATTAAATTCTATACAGAAGGTATTAGTGATTATTCATATATAATTTCAACATTAGGAGCAACTGAAGGTCCTAAAGGTGATCAAGGTGCTCAAGGAGACCAAGGTCTAATAGGACCACAAGGAATTGAAGGTCCAAAAGGAGACCAAGGAGACATTGGATTTCAAGGTTATCAAGGTTTAAAAGGAGACCAAGGTATCAAAGGAGACCAAGGATTTACAGGAGTACAAGGATTCCAAGGAGATAACGGTTTTCAAGGAGATACTGGATTTCAAGGATATCAAGGTTTAAAAGGAGACCAAGGAGACATTGGATTTCAAGGTTATCAAGGTTTAAAAGGAGATCAAGGTGTTCAAGGATATCAAGGTATTTCTGGTAATGACGGTCTTAGCGGTGTTGATGGAGCTCAAGGTATTAAAGGAGACCAGGGAGATACAGGATTCCAAGGAGCTAAAGGAGACCAAGGATTTACTGGAGCGCAAGGCACAACAGGAGCCCAAGGAGTTCAAGGAGCTAAAGGAGACCAAGGTGATATAGGAGCTCAAGGTGCTAAAGGTGATCAAGGGTTACAAGGAGACCAAGGTGTTCAAGGAGCTAAAGGAGATCAAGGAGATATAGGATTTCAAGGTATTACTGGAGCTCAAGGTGCTAAAGGAGATCAAGGAGACCAAGGTATTCAAGGAGATCAAGGTATTCAAGGCGCTCAAGGATTCCAAGGTACTACAGGAGATCAAGGATTTCAAGGAGTTAAAGGAGACCAAGGAGATAAAGGATTCCAAGGAAATGATGGACTTAGCGGTGTTGATGGTACTAACGGTGCTCAAGGATTCCAAGGTGCTAAAGGAGACCAAGGAGATAGAGGATTCCAGGGAGACGTAGGATCTCAAGGATTTCAAGGTGCTACTGGTTTTCAAGGACATCAAGGATATCAAGGAGATATTGGTATCACAGGAGATCAAGGATTTCAAGGAGATATTGGTTTTCAAGGTAATCAAGGATTTCAAGGTAATCAAGGTTTAAAAGGAGACCAAGGTTTAAAAGGAGACCAAGGTGATAGAGGATTCCAAGGATTTATAGGAATTCAAGGTATTAGAGGATTCCAAGGATTCCAAGGAGAACAGGGTATTAAAGGTGATCAAGGTTTTCAAGGTTATCAAGGTTTAAAAGGAGACCAAGGTGATATAGGATTCCAAGGATTTCAAGGAGTACAGGGTCCAAAGGGAGATCAAGGATTCCAAGGTATTCAAGGACTAAAAGGAGATCAAGGATTCCAAGGAGTGCAAGGTCCAAAAGGAGATCAGGGATTCCAAGGATTCCAAGGATATCAAGGTCTAAAAGGAGATCAGGGATTCCAAGGTATTCAAGGTCTAAAAGGAGATCAAGGATTCCAAGGATTCCAAGGAGATTTAGGATTTCAAGGTGTTAGAGGTTTCCAAGGATATCAAGGAGATAGAGGTTTCCAAGGATATCAAGGTTTAAAAGGAGACCAAGGATTCCAAGGATTTCAAGGAGATAGAGGATTCCAAGGATTCCAAGGATTCCAAGGAGATAGAGGATTCCAAGGATATCAAGGTTTAAAAGGAGACCAAGGTTTAAAAGGAGACCAAGGATTTCAAGGAGTTCAAGGCGCTAAAGGAGACATAGGGTTTCAAGGCTATCAAGGTTTAAAAGGAGACCAAGGATTTCAAGGATTTCAAGGATTTCAAGGTGCTAAAGGAGACATAGGTTTTCAAGGTTATCAAGGTTTAAAAGGAGACCAAGGATTCCAAGGCGTTCAAGGCGCTAA
Organism: Ulothrix subflaccida; assembly: GCA_032356005.1. Lineage (NCBI taxonomy): Eukaryota > Viridiplantae > Chlorophyta > Ulvophyceae > Ulotrichales > Ulotrichaceae > Ulothrix > Ulothrix subflaccida. The sequence goes on from JAULKP010000012.1 coordinate 8,929, forward strand.
AGGAGACCAAGGTTTAAAAGGAGACCAAGGCGCTAGAGGTTTCCAAGGATATCAAGGAGATAGAGGTTTCCAAGGATTCCAAGGTGTTCAAGGCGCTAAAGGAGACCAAGGATTACAAGGAGACCAAGGTGCTAGAGGATTCCAAGGATATCAAGGATTTGGATATCAAGGACCTATCGGACCTCAAGGATATCAAGGTGCTGGTATACCAATGGATAATTTAACGCTAACTTATTCATTAGGAGTAGGAACAGCAGCTTCAGGCGTTGGCGGAGAAATAAGAGCAACCAATGACATTACAGCATTTTACTCTTCTGATAAAAGATTGAAAAAAGATATTGAAAATATCGAAAATCCATTAGAGAAAATAATGAAAATTGGAGGTTATAACTTTAATTGGATTCCAGTTACAGGAGTACACTCACACACAGGAGCTGATATTGGAGTAATTGCTCAAGAAATTGAAGCTATTTTACCTGAAATTGTTACAACAAGAGATAATGGATATAAAGCTGTTCAATATGAAAAACTAGTAGCATTATTAATTGAAGCTATTAAAGAACAACAATTACAAATTGAAAAATTAAATAAAAGAATAGATAATTTATAAATCTATTTGATTAATAAACTAAAGGTTTCCTTATAAGGAAACCTTTTTTTATGCACTTTTTTAGAAACTTTTAACATTATTTACGTATAATTACTATAAAGTATGCTATGAAAAACGATGAACTGCTTAGAAATATCGAAAAACTTAAAAACAATCCAAAATTTTACGTATCGAATAAAATAGGATATGATAATTGGCCGGATTTTGGAGAAGGAAATAATATAAAACACAATCCTGATAATAAGATAGCTTCAGTATATCAAATATGGGGAACCGAGGGGTACGTACCATACATATATCATTCAATTATAAGCCAAATAATGTATAGTGATGCGCAGGAAAAAGCAAATATTTTTATATTCACTGACGAGGGTAGATATGTATATGTTAGTTGGCTTTTTAGAAATATATTAAGTCCAGAAAGTATCATTAAAGTTAAAGGAATTAACGCTGTTAAATACATGATACCAAATCATGAATCATTAAAGGATTATGAAATAGTGTCATTCATTGATTCAGACATGTTTTTTTGGTCACCTCAAGGTACTAAATATCCATTTTATAAAACAGTAGAATCATATTTCAAACAAAATAAAAATAAAGTTATTTTATTAGGAATGGATCCTAATTCGGTATTCAATATACTGTACCAAAGAAAAGAAACATTATGTCCCGGCGTTTCAATTGAAGATTATACTAGAATTATTATAAATGGTTCTGGCATGTCAGGAGAAATATATTCAAATTGGGTAAATAATGATACTTGGAAAATGAGTGGTGTTTTTATTTATGAGAATATAATATTTAAACACCCAAAATATATCGAATATTCAAAAATGCATGCAGATATTGGGCAAAAATGCGATGAAACAGTATGGAATAGCTGGATGAAAGCGCGGAACATAGAAACAATAGATCTTATTGAGGGTCTTGATTTTCATTATTCATTATATTTAGATGATTCATTAAATCAATATATGGATCAGAATGATTCTTTATATCTATTACATCCTATTGTAGGAGAACATCTTAAAAACAATAATGCTATTGAATTATTAAATAAAATAAAGGCTCACTTTAAAATTTATACTGAACAGAATGGGATCTAGAAGTAAATATGATGGAATAGCATCAAAAATTGTAAGAAAAACAATTCAGCATTGGAAGAATGATTTTAATGAAAATAAAGAACACTCTCATTTTAGTATAAATGTAAATACAGAGGTTGTTAAATTTGATTTAGATGCGCGATTGATATTTACTAATGAGGTTGGACTTGAGGTTTTAGATTCAACTGGAGCTGATGCTCGTGTTTTTGACGATGATGATTGCTTTCAAACACCTTTTATCGATATCGATATTGCAATAAATCCAGAATGGCTTCCAGGATATTGGAGTAAATTGTACATGCTGCTTTGTGATATTACTCGACATGAAATTGAACATATAACTCAAGAGGGTCCGGAAATTGGTAACTACAAACATGGAAAGCCGATTGAGGATGATTCGATTGAGAGAGGACTTGTAAATGTTGGACTCCTATCAACACAGATGTATTTAATGCTACCAAAGGAGGTTGATGCAAATCTACAAGGATTAAGATTTGAGGCAAAGAAAAGAAAAGAACCGATTTTAAACACAATATATAGATATTTAGGCACTCAATCAATTGATGCTGATGAAAAAGATTCGGTTTTGACATTATGGAGAAACCGCGCTAAAGAAATAGGAGGAATCCCAAGTTTTTAAATATGAAAAAAATAAAACTATTCGAAGAATTCTTAACTGAATCTAAAGAAAACAAAGTTAGAGCGCAATTGATTAAATTTTTGCATGAAGGTGTAAAAATGGTCTCAATTGACTCTATTAATGAGGGTTTGGTTGACAAAGCTCAATACGAATTAGACTTATTAATGAAAAATTCAGATGGAACGCCTGTCATTGGCGAGTTTGTACCTGAAGTTATGGCATTAGTAAAGAAATTTGCTGATTCAGGTCAAAGTGGAGGTTCAGCACCTTTCACAGCTCAAGTTATTACACAAGTTCTACAAAAATTATTAGCACATGAACCGCTAGGTGAAGGTATTATGGGAACTGATGATGAATGGGCTGATTGTTCAATATATGAAGATGCTGAAGAAGGAACTGGAACTTTTCAGAATAAAAGACTTAGTTCAGTTTTCAAAGAAGGTAAAGAAGGTTCTCCATATTATTTAGATGCAATTGTATTTACACCCGAAGGAAAAGATTATGGTTTTACTGGTAGAGTTGCGGTAAATGAAGGTAGTGAAGAACAAATTAGCTCTTCTCAATGTATCAAATCATTTCCATTTGCACCTAAAACATTCAAAATCGCTGTTAAAGAAAAAGAATATCGTAAGTTAAAAGATGGTTCTTTAGTTGAAGAAGAAGGTGGTGGCTGGTGGGAAAGCTGGATCGCAGATCCTAAACAATTAGATGAAGTTTGGGAATATTACGATAAAAAAGAACCTAAGATATAATGAAAAAAGTAAAACTATTTGAGGAATATCAAATGAGTGAAATGGTTCAAGAGATTCATAGAATTCATGAAGGTGAATTAAGTGAAGAAGCAATAAATGAACTTATTAATGAAGGTTTCTTTGATTGGATTAAAGGTATCTTTATGAATCCTATGAAGAAAAGAAAGTTGAGACAACTTGGCGATAAATTAGTTCAAATTAGAGTAGAATTAGGAAAATTACAAATCGAACAAGAGCAAATCGAAGAGTTACAGGCTGAAGCTGAAGCAAGTGCTGACCAAGATCCGTATGCATATTCAACAAACTCTAGACCAAGTTCATATAGTAGGAGTTCTAATAGTTCAAGTAGCGGAGATGCTGCATTTGAACTTAAGAAAGATGCCTTGGAAGCAACTGAAGAGGACATTATTACAAATATGGATGCTCTTGGTGATGAAAATGAAACTCTTAAAAAATATGTAGCAACTGTTAAACTTGACTGTAGAATGAAATCGACTGAGATTTTAATTAAAATGGCAGATGCTGATATTAAAAGAATCTTAGTAAAATCTTTAAGAAAAGACAAGGGTATTGTTAATGATTTGCAAAAAGATATAAAAAGTTCACTAGAAACTTAAAATAATTCAAAAATAGTTTTATTAAATAATATAATCCTCCAATATTTACAATTTAAGATATAGTTTGTGGTGAACTTTTTTTAGTAAAATTGGAGGATTTTTAAGATATATAATATAACCACAAACATATCTTAAATAAAATGATTAATAATCCAACAAACCAGCCCTATTTTTACGTAATTACTAATAAAATCAATGGAAGATATTATTATGGATCAGGTGAAAAGAATAATTATAGTGGTTCTGGAAAAGTACTTAAGCGAGCATACAAAAAATATGGAAAAGAATCTTTTGAAGGAAAGATTTTAAGATTATTTAAAACAAGAGAAGATGCTTTTAAATTTGAACAAAGATTTCTTTCACTTTATAAATTAGACAAAGATCCTATTGCATATAATACATGTCGAAATGCAAATGGAGGATATATCTCAGAAGATGTATATGTTTCAAATAGTAAATTTATGAAAGAATATAGACAAACAGATGAAGGTTCATTGAAAGGTCTCAAAAACAATAGAGCAAACCAAACGATATACGACTGGTATAATATTAATACTAAGGAAAATATTAAAGCTACTCAATATGAAATGTCAAATAAATTTGATAAAAATAAGATTCGATCTAGTGTTTTTGGGTATGTCGTACGAGGAGATAGAAACACTTACAAGGGATGGATATTGTCTGATAATCTTTTAAAATTAACATGTACGTATTGTATGAATATTATAACGAGAGGTGCTAGGTATCATTTTGAAAATTGTAAGCATAAACAATTATAAATTTTAATATATAAATATTAAAAATATTTTCATATGTTAAATAAATTGTTTATATTTGCATAATAAATTAAAAAAATATGATAAACGAAAAGTATACTAGCGACAAAATTTTAATATTTGATATAGACGATTGTATTGTTGTTACACCTGCTAAAATCGTAGTTACTGACACTAGAAATGGAGAATCTTTCGAATTAACTCCAGAAGAATTCAACTCTTACGAGAAAAATCACAATCATTTGGTTGATTTTGACCAATTCAGATCCTTAGAGATAATGAAGGCCGGAAGATTAATTGATAAATACTTTAAAGTACTTACCAAAAACTATAAAAATGGAGTAGCAATTGGAATAATTACAGCAAGAGACAATAGAGAAATGATATATGAATGGTTTAGATTTCATTTAGGATTTCATATTGACAAAAAACTGATTTGGGCTGTAAATGACCCAGTCCATGGACTTAGTGGAAGTATACAAGAGAAAAAACAATCAGCAATGCGATGGTTTATTGAAGAAGGTTACACTGACATCACTTTCTTTGATGATGATAGAAACAATATAAAATTAATTAAACAATTAGAGAGTGAACTTGGTACAACGATCAAGACGCATCTTGCAAAACATTAAAAATTATGAGCACATTTAACGACATTAGAACAAAATTCGAAATAGGTATGGTTGCTATAAATGAAGCAAAGGCTAAAAAAGCAGCCGATTCTTTACAAGAAGAAATCAGTAATCCTGGATCTTTGCACGGTAACATGTATTTAATTAACTATCTTATTAAGATTAATAAATTAGAAGATTATAAGAAATTTTGTTCAGTTTATCCAAATGGACAGTCAACTACAATATTATTAAATTTTATTGCGGCATTAAGTGAAAAGGAATCGATTGAACTTGCAAATGCCCTATATTCTTTGAAATCACCTTCTGAATTAAAAGTTGATATGTATTCAAATAAAGGTAGTTTATTTGGAAGACTTTTTGATTGTATTCCATCAAGAGGACTTGGAAGAGGAGAACCCCTAATTGCATGGTTAATTAGAGACTCTTCGATACAAGGTGGAACTGAAAGTTTTGACGTTTTAATCGGTAAAGATAAATATGAAGTTAAAGACTATTCAGGACAGGGAAATGCTGCAATTTTAGCAGGAGTAAAGAGTAAAGTTACTAATTTCGAATTTTGGAGAGAATTAGTTGACACATTACGTCGACTTGATAAATTGACAGGATATTCAACAGGAAGTACTAAATTCGATATCAATTTATATTTCGATACTTCTTTAGTTAACACCATAAATAGTCTATTAGGGCGACAAAATACGATTCTTTCAGGTGAATGTAACTTAAACGACTTAAAACTATTTAGAGAATTTTATGATGGTGCTAGTAAAATAGAAAATAATCTACATGGGTATACTAACGTTATTTTAAGAGGACCAAACGCGAAACCAATGGAATTAAGCATTGATTTATTAGATCCTTCAAAAGTAACTGGAGATACTATTACGTTTCATATTGCAAAAAGCGATCAAACAGCAACTTACATTTTATCTGAATTAAAAAGATTAAAATATGTTAGAAGCCCAAAAGATTTAGATATAGACATGCAAAAAGCAGTTGATCAAATTCATGCTGGACTTACATATATCGTATTTAGAAAAGATGCTATCAATATTACTACTGATTTTATTCCAACAGCTATTTCAATTTCAAGTTTAAAATTCGTTGAAAGAAGTATAAAAAATCCAACAGAATAAGAAAATGACAAACGCGGAATGGAATAATTATGTTGACACCGGATTTGTTCCCCAATATTTTATAAAGGAAATAGTGGAGAAGATTAAATGTGGTGATCAGTTAACTATCAGACACCTACAGGTGTACATGACTCATGGTTCGATCATTGAAGTATACCTTTCGATCAAAAAATAGAACAATTATGAAAAAAGTTAAACTATATGAAGATTTCGTAAATGAGTCGAAATTCAAAGTTAATGATACTTGGGAATGGCACACTTCTGATGGAATTAAAACTGTAAAAATAGTAAATATCAAGCCTAACGGAGATATTGTTGGTAGAATCGACGGAGATTCTCAAGATTTCATTGTTAGAGATGCTGATAAATACCTTAAGAAAAAATTAAAATAAAGATGAAAACCGTAAAACTATTTGAAGAGTTCTTAAACGAAGAAACCCAATTCCCAGCTCAATTTGAAATTGGAGAACCAGTATCTTTTAAAACATCAGAAGAGGACGAAGAAAGATGGGGATCTGTAGTTAAAGTATCATTCACAAAGGCAAAAGTTTTTTATGATATACTAGACGATTACACATCGACCGTAGTTGAATTTATCGATTCAGCTTTTATCAAAACCCTAAAAAGCGATATTAAGCTGGAGGAACCAACAAACGAGGCTAAAGAATCTCAATATCCTCAAGAGGTCCAAGATATACTGAAAAACATGGCTGATAACTTACCAATTAAGAAATATCAACTAGGTGCATTCAATAACTATGGAGTATGGTTCATTGAATTACCATTTACAGCAATTCATTCCGGAAACCTAAAAAAGATCGAAAAGTTCTTACCATATTTCTCAATTGGAATCTACCAAGGTTACTCAGGACTTTCAATCAGAACAAACATATCCATATAAACTATGAAACACATAAAACTATTCGAACAATTCGTAAATGAATCAGACCATAACATCTGGGAACCTGTCGAAAATGCACCGAGTCCAAAGGCTTACAAAAGTAGAAGTGGTAACTATATCATCAATATGACTGCTAAAAAGCTGGACGGAACAATCAATAAAATAGTCAAAAAACCAAAATCAGTGGAGGGAGAATATTACCAAATCCTAGCAGACGATAAAGGAAGTATTGTATTTTTTGAATTGACCGAAGTAGCAGAAGAAGCTGCAAAATTACTAAATGGAGAAGTAATCTCTTCAGTAACATTAGCAAACGGAACAACTGAATCAGCATCTTCAAGAGGTGGTTCTTTTATCATTATTAAATAAAAATAAATAAAACTATGAAACACATTAAACTATTTGAACAATTCGTAAATGAAGCTAATTGGGTAACATCTAACTCTAAAGAACCTCAAGCACAGATCTTTTTAGATTATTTAAAAAAAGGTATTGGTAAAACGTTAACATATAGAGACCTTAAGAAGATTTATGGTAGAAATATGACAGATACTAAAATGCCTAAAGAAGCTGAAAAATGGCTTGATACAAATGGTAAATTTAAAGTATTAGATTTTACAATGAGATATTCAGAAGATTATGGAACGTTTAAAATATCTTTCTGGTCAGAATGGAATTCCGATGTTTACGGTACTTTTACTGGAGATGATACAAAACATGATTTTTTTAAAAATATAGAGTTATGGCAAAGTGAATCTAAAAATTGGGACACTTCGCTTGGGAATGAACCACATCCTAAATATAAGAGCTCACCAACTTTAATGATTTCACAAGATGTTAAATCTATCGATGACAATATGTTTAAAAAATTGGCAGAAGTTCTTAATCTAGGATCCCTAAATTTAAAAAAATAATAAACAACTGAATCAGCATCTTCAAGAGGTGGTTCTTTTATTATCATTAAATAAAACTATGGAAAACATTACACTAGGACAGAAAAGAGTCCAAAGAAACTTTAACCCTTCGGCTAATCCAATTATCGAAGACCTAAAAGAACAACATGCAAATCTAATCGATAAATTAGAAGCAATGAAAGATTTTAAAAATGCAAGAGAAATCGCAATTGCTCAAACCAATATCGAAACTGCTTGTATGTATGCAGTCAAATCTTTATTCGTATAAGATACTCTATAAAACTAACAGGAACAGGGAATCTAAAAGGTTCCCTTTTTCTATGCACCTCAGTCCAACCCTTCACCCAGGTTCTCACAACCCAAGATTTCTATATGTACACTCACCATCCCAAGAGAAGTGGTCCTAGTCAATATCTCCTCAAGTGGGGTCCGGGTGGCCAGAAACCCCGCACAACCCCCAAAAAACAATAAAGATAGAAAAGAAAATCTTCTAAAAGATCTTAAACATCTAAACAATCTATACATACAACATCTATACAATACTCTATAAGATATAAGAATACCCGTACCCTCCAAACCCCTCTCTATCTTTATAGTATCCGTACCTCCCCGTTATCGCAAAATCTTTAAGCCTTCCTAGCCCCTACATACACGCGCGCGTAGGGTACACATTTCTCACCATCCGTGTTCAGTTCAAGCATTTCAAGATTTAAAGGATATATAAGCACTCACTTGATACAGAACAGTAGTCCCGTTATCAGTCTAGGTTCAGTGGGCTCCAAGTCCCGTCCTCAATGTTCAGAGTCCCACCTTAAACACGAGAACGAGCATTCACACCCTCCGGGCCTCTCGGGACCCTGTTCCACCCTCTCCAGCACCTTTTTCTAGAGCCCCTACGGGCCGGTTGAAATTCTACACCACGGGACCACCGAATTCACCCAACACGGCCAATAGGTACTCACAGCGGCTCACACCGGATACCGGGTATTGGTATTCTACCACCTCTCCACGACGGGGTGACCGAAAAAACTATGAAAAAATGGGTAATTTCACCCTACTCCACAGAAAGTGAAATTTATCTGGTGATTTCCGAAGTTGGAAAGCGGGGAACGCACGAAAAGGGTAGACCACCACAATCTACCCTAACCGCTATCAAATTAAAAAGGGTTATAGTTCCACAACTTCAGATTTTAATTCTTCTGGAATACCGTCTTTGTCGAAACCGAATAGTTTGTCAAAGGCATTAGATTCTCCTTCTAAGGCTTTACGCTCTTCTAAAAGGATCTCGTCGTTGAATAGGTCTCTAGTATATCGGCCCTCGTCGAAAGATACACCGTTAGATAATTCGAAATATAGTTTCTTACCTACTTGTCCTGTTCTGTTTTTAGAGAATTCCATATATCTACGTCCAGCGTTTTCGTTACCGTCCCAGTCAAGGCTCATCATCGCGGTTGTCATGTGTTTTAGCTTATTAGAGCCAACGAAATTACCGCCTTTAGATAATTGGAGAATGGTTACGAAGGTTGTGTAGATTTTCTTTTGGTTACCGCCCTTGTTATGTTGGGTCATTAGGTCTAGGAACCACTTTTCAGTTTTACCTCTTGTCATATTACACTCTTCCTTGATTGTGTCATTTACTTCTGTATATGAATCAGTAAGGACAAGGTCGTAACCCTCGTTAAGTACATATTCTATAACCTGTTTTGGACAAGATTCAGTATAGTCGCTTAGGAATAAGATTGGCAATTGGCCCCAATTAGGGAAACGTTTTAAGTATCTTGCCATGTCGATTTGGTTCATTTCAGCTGAGATAAAAAGAACGCGTTTTCCTGAGTCATGAAGCTTAGATAGTAACTCTAATAGCACTGTCGTTTTACCAACACCTGGAGCTCCAGCAGCCATGATATTTGTTCCTGGTAGGAAACCGCCTTCAGTTGAACAGAATTGGTCGAAGATAGTATTTGTAGGTAGGGAATTAAATAGGGAATCGTCGATATTTAACTCATCTAATTTTGTTAAGGTAACTTTGATCTCTTTCGCTGGTTGTGGAAGGGTTACCTCAACTTGAGCTCCATAAAGGTTATTACGATCTGCTGAAGAGTTCATATGTCCTTTAGAGTTTATATTAACTACACGTCCTAGGTTTTCAGAAATCCAACGATATTTTGGATGTGATTTACCAACTAGGATTTTATCAGTTGGGTTTGCGATGTTTAGCAAAAAGAAGTTATCTTCAACTGTTTCGTGTATTGTATAAGTCTGTGTCATATTGTGGTGTTATTATTAATTTGTATATGTAAATATAATCAATCTTTGGGAAACCCGAAAACTTTTTAGTGAAAAGTTATTAACAATTATTTTTTAATAACTTTGTGATATATTGCATGAGCGATTTGAATTGTTACTGCAATAGCTGCTAAAGTTACTATCGACCACTCTGGATATTTCATCATTGCTAAGAATAGGTAACAGAAGGCTTTAATAGTTACGTTGATTAAGGTAACTCCTAATACTATTACTGTGATTGCAATTGCTCCGTTTAATAATGATCTACGTTTCATAATACGATTGTTTTAATTTGATATGTAAATATAATCATAATAAACGAGAACCGAAAACTTTAAATGTTAAATTTATGTTAAAGTTTTCACATAAAAAAAGGGACCTAATGTGAGAATGGTCCCTTTAATTATTCCGATATGAAGACTAAGTTATTTTATTAGTTTAGTAATGAACCGTTACGAACCAATTCTCTACCTCCAAAAAGGTCTGGCATTGTGTTCTCATGGTCAAATGATTTTTTACCAAATAGGTTACCAGATTTAACCATTAATTCTGATGCATTATAATCTTGCATGTTAGTGTCGATGATTTGAGCACCGTGAGTCGCGAAGTGAGTAACTCCATTAATAACATCCCATACAGAAGTATTAGATTTTGCATGTTTTAACTGTTCAGTACTTAATGATTCGAAACCAGCACGGTAGAATGCATTCATGTTTTCTGCTAATGGAATCCAGTTATCGACTCTTTCTCCAGCGAATGGTTCAATAAGGTTATGTGCAAATTGTAATTCATGTAAACTTGCAGGAGTATTATGAGCTGCTCTAACACGATCAGCAAATCCAGTTGGTGCAAAGTTATTCTTACGAAGACCATTTAAGTTTTCAAAGAATTTCTCCATTGAACCTTGATCTAATGAATTTAATGTATATGCTTCTTGAGCGAATGCAGTTGTTAAACCATTAGTACACCATTGACGATTTACATAAGGAAGAACCTGGAATCCGTCTTTAGGACTGTTTTGGAAAGTAACTCCTCCAGTGAAAACCTCATCAGATAATCCTTGAACAGCGAAATTAGCTTTAGGATTAAATGCGTTGATTGTAATAATACCAGTTCCTGGATCGATAGACCAATTAGTAACATCCATTGATTGGTTATCGATGATGTTCTCAGCAACTTGCATAAATTGTTGATTAGATATACCAAACTCGTCTTTCTTAGTAATAGCAACCACGGTTTTAGTTATTGGATTAAGGACCAATGTAACCTCAGAAAGACGACCACTATT
>JAULKP010000012.1:20689-94063 GCA_032356005.1 Ulothrix subflaccida
TCTTTCTTAGTAATAGCAACCACGGTTTTAGTTATTGGATTAAGGACCAATGTAACCTCAGAAAGACGACCACTATTTGAAGCCATTGCATTTTTCATTGTATTAATGAATTGCGCTTTAGCCTCTTTAGTAAAAAGGTTTTCAAATTTAGTTGCGAACTGATTTGACATTCCTACTAGACCTAAAAGGTTTTTGAATGCAGATTTTGTAATATTGATTTTAGAACCTTGAAATTCAATTGACTCTACATCAATTAAGTTAATATCGCGGAAAGGAACAACTTTACGTAAGTTTTGAGCCTCTAAAGTTTGTACTTTACGTTGTTCAATTAATGTGTTTGAAAGAGTTGTAATTGCCATAGTTATCAGATTTTATATTTATATATGATTATTAAAAAAAGTTTCAAAAATGCTTTTGTTTTAATTTGATATGTAAATATAATCAATTCATTTTAAACCCGAAACTGTTTTGTGATTTATTTTCAAAAAGTTATTAACAATTTCCTGTTAATAGATTCCCTAAAAAAATATAATATAGGTCGGAGTCTACTCTTCCTCCCTTGGGTTAAGGGACCGCCCTCGTCGAATCTTTCGATTCTGTTGCAATTAAGCGCGTTATGTCATTTTGTTATTTTTCATATGTAAATATAATCAATATTATTCAAACCTGAAACAGTTTAGTGAAAAACTTTTAAACAAAAATTGTTAATAACTTTTTGAAAATAAATGGCAAAACTGTTTCGGTTTTGAAATAAATTGTTTATATTTACATATACAAATTAAAACATACACCACATATGAAAAACTTAGTTAACACAATCGGAATCAACACAGTAAACGTATTAGGAGCCTATCCAAACACCAAAGGGAAATTCAGAGTAGTTACAAAATGCAGAGCAGGTTGGATGACTATAATAGATTGCAGAGATTATGATAATGAATGGTTCATGAAGCAACCCGAATCAATAATATCAGGATATACAAAAGGTTCTCTACAGACAGTTGAATTCTGTCCAGAAGGTGGAAACTATTACCTAACAGTATTTGCACGTAAAGGAAACAATATTGTAATGATAGATGAAGCAATCTTAGGTAACATAACAGTAGGAACCATTAATCAATTGTTCTATAATACTAACCTTTATAACCAAGACCAATATAATGCAGTTGGTGCTAAAACTTGGTCACATAAAGCATTCGTTGAAAATAGTATATTAGAAGTTGCCTAATATATAAAGAAACCAAAACAATCTAATCATGAAAGAAGTAGCAAAACCACTAGCACAGTTAACTGTTAAAGAAGTTAAAGAACAAATTCTTGAAACTAAAGCCAAAGAACCACTTAACTATTCAAAGATACAGAGACTACAACTCTTATTAGATAAACTTATAGGTGAATAATGTTTCAAAAGATTAACATATCGCTTGCTGATAAAATTGAAGCATCTAAGAATACTGTATCAAATCCAGATATCTCAACAAATAGTGTACCAAGCGCTGTTAATGGTTCTCCAGGAGATTCTGCTATAAGTCAACCAAACTTAAGTGGTATTAATAGTGCCGGAAATGATGTGTCTCAGAAACAAAGCGAAGCACAAACAGGAACGGATCCACAAGCACGAGCAGCTGCAATACCAAGCGATATTAAGTATCAAAATCCTCAAGATACAGAATATCCAACCGAGCAAGATCCATCTAAAGTAACTCCAACACCTAAAAATAGGGGTTTTATGGAAAGTCTAATAGAGGCTAGAGCAACTGATTATATGCAACAAAAATCACAAACACCTGAGGCGCAAAATAACACAAATACACAAACTATAGAGGATCCCAATATAGCAAAGGCTCCAGATAATAAACGTGTAGATAAACCACAAACAACTACATGGTCACCTAAGAGTATAGGGGATAGAGATAATGGATTACCAAACCAAGACTTAATGAATGGTATTATAGATAGGAGATCAACTCCAGCCTTTAATAATAAGACTTATAATCCAATTAACTATAATGCTCCTAAGATATCAACTCCCCGCATGCCAAGACTTAAATAGTTATATTCACTCCCAGGTGCACTTCAGGGCAACACTCCCAGGTGCACTTCAGGCAACACTCCGGTAACACTTTTTCACTCTAGGTGAATGGTGCACGGATGGCTCTAGTGACCATTCACCGTTGGCACTCAACACATACAACAGTATCACCGCCTTCACTAGTCACCAACAGTGCACCTATGTGATGCAGGCTCACGCCGGCTCACAAATGCCAATTATCCATCCCTACGGTCCTAGACCCCATGGACCTATAGGATCCTGGAGCACCGGTCCTTCAGACGGCTAACCGGCTCGTCAGATCGCAAAAGGGTGTTTTCGGTAGTTCGGATCCTAGGGACATAGTGCGCCCGGGAGACCTCAGAGAAAACGCCCAAATTCTTAGAGACTCTAGGGTTGAGTGATGTAGGGACATGTCTTTCTATTAACTACTAACTACTAATATAGACTATTTGGCATTAAGTGTCACTAAGAGTGAGCCAATTATGCCGGTCCGGGAATGGACCCCCTCTAAGTATCAGAGCCTCTAACAACCTCAGAGACCCATTGAATGTTGCCCTACCCCAAAATATTCCAGGGTCCGGGGAATGACTCTCGGGACTAGTGATTGGGCGTACCTTGAGAACACTACAAATACTCAGAGAGATTAAAGGACCTTGAGACCAATAGAAAACACATCAAGAATGGTTATTCCCCTGTAAGGACCCAGTGTGTACTCGAAAATAATGTGAAAATACTTTGAGAATTGTGAAACAATCCGGGTACTGTGAATATAAGAAGAGTATTGCTTCCAAGGGTTAAGTACTCCAGCTGTCAAAGCACTCACATGACTTCGAGTCTTCTGGGGTCAAGGCACTCAAAGCCTCAAAAATTAAAGACCACAAAAAATATCTCTAACCCGAAAAGTAGTGGCGAGTGGGGGGCGTTCTTCAAGGATCCTTTAGTAAATAGAGAATTCTTATACAATAAGAGCAATACAATAAATAAGATAAACGATATTGATATTACCTATAGTATATTAGAGCCGGTCACAACAATCTGGATATTCGTTAAAAAGGGTCAGAGAACTGTGTAAGATCTATAGGTATCTGAAAGGGCCCATTGGTATTAATAGGGTATTGTGAGTGCTTCGAGGGTTGCGGGCAAAGTACCCCATAGGGTGATATTCTGGTAGATTATGTGTTTTTTTCCATTTTTTGATAGTGCCACACTAAATTTTCCCACGCATTTCTGAAAGGTGACTGCCACACTATCTGAATCTGTAAAAAAATTCCTAAAATAAAATTTTCGAAACCCTCAAAGATTCCTGCATTTTAACCTTGAAACAAATAGGAGAATTCGACTATAATAAATAACTAAATAATCTAATATGTGGAAATCAAAACAAGTAATAAACGAGAAAGGCAGAACTATTAGAACTATGATTTGCCAGAATTCAGAACCTGAAAATAGTAAATGGGGTGAATTTGCGCCTGAAGACGGACCATGCTCAACATGGGTTCCGGTTAGCGAAAGTGCAACTGCAGTCCTATGTTCTGATTGTACTCAGCGTTCAGTTAATAATGTTAGAGGTACAGGAAACGGCGCATAATATGTTAATATTGTAATTTTATAATAAATTTATAAGATATATAATTTCAACATAGATTTTTTTAAACTGCAAAAACGAACAACGAATTTGTGAACCGCTTCTGAAATGGAGCGGTTTTTTTATGTTAATAAATAGAATATAAAAGAAACAAAATCGAATTATCCTATAAAATTACTATAAAATATTAAATATGTCTAAAAAATCAACTACACCCTTTATTGACCAATTCGGAGAAGATTTAACGAAGATGGCTACTGAAGGTAAATTAGATCCAATTATTGGAAGAGAAAAAGAAGTTTATAGAATCTGCCAAATTCTTTCACGTAGAAAGAAAAACAATCCAATTATTTTAGGAGATCCTGGTGTTGGTAAAACAGCTTTGGTCGAGGCAATTGCTCAAAGAATTGTCGACAAAAAAGTTGCCATGACCCTTCTTAATAAAAGAATCGTTTCATTAAACATTTCAAATATCGTCGCTGGTACAAAATACCGTGGAGAATTTGAAGAGCGCATGAAAAACATTGTCGATGAATTAAAAGAGAATAGAGATGTTATTGTCTTTATTGATGAGATTCATACCATTGTAGGTGCTGGAGGGGTTAGCGGATCACTAGATGCGAGTAACATATTAAAACCAGCATTAGCAAGAGGTCAAGTACAATGTATTGGTGCTACAACACTTGATGAGTACCGAGAAAATATCGAAAAAGATGGAGCACTTACTCGTCGTTTTCAAGAAATATTTATTGATCCACCTAGTCAAGAAGATACTATTGAAATCTTAAATAGAATCAAACCAAATTACGAGGATTATCATGCTGTTGCATATACAGATGAGGCTATTAAAGCATGTGTTGTTCTATCTGACAGATATATTACTCAACGTGAATTACCGGATAAAGCAATTGATATTATGGACGAGGCTGGTGCGAAAGTTCATTTACAAGAAGTTAAGATGCCTGAAATTATTAAAGAACTTGAAATTGAGGCAGACAAATTAAAAACCCAAAAACTGGTTGCGGTTGATCAGCAAGATTACGAGAAAGCTGGTAGATTCAGAGATTTAGAATTGTCTAAAAAAGATGAGATAACAACTCAAACTAAATTATGGGAAGATGGTCTTAGATTAAACAAAAAATCAGTAACTTATGAAGATATTGCTGAAACAATATCTCAAGCTACTGGAATTCCAATTGCTAGAATGACTGACGACGAGAATAGAATTATCGTTGAAATGGAAAAAGCTCTTAAAGCTATGATTATCGGCCAGGATCCTGCAGTTGAAGGTTTATGTAGAGTTATTAAACGTTCTAGAACTGGAGTTAGTTCAGCTAAAAAACCAATCGGATCATTTATGTTTATTGGACCAACTGGAGTCGGTAAAACTGAAACTGTAAAAGCTCTAACAGATTATTATTTTGGAAATGAAGATGCCTTAATTAGAATCGACATGTCAGAATATCAAGAAAAATTCAATGTGAGTAGACTTATTGGTTCTCCTCCTGGATACGTTGGACATGAGGAAGGTGGTCAATTGACAGAACAAGTTCGTCGTAAACCATATTCAGTTGTATTATTTGATGAGGTTGAAAAAGCACATCCAGATATTTTTAATACCTTATTGCAAGTATTAGATGAGGGTCGATTAACAGATTCTTTAGGTAGAACAATCGATTTTACGAATACAATTATCATTATGACAAGTAACGTTGGAGCAAAGCGTGTTGCAGAATTTGGAGCTGGAATTGGATTCAGTAGCGCAACTTCTAAAACTTCTCAGAAAATGGAAATGGAGACAGTTATTAGAAAAGAACTTAAAAACAAATTTGCACCAGAATTCTTAAATAGATTAGACGAAATCGTTTTATTTGAAGGATTAAAAGAGGAACATGTTCTACAAATTGCAGATATTGAAATCGAGAAAGTTATCAAAAGAATGGCAGCTCAAGAGTATAACATTAAAGTTGCTAAAACTGCAATGGTATTTTTAGCAGATCATGGATATGATGCTCAATATGGAGCAAGACCCCTTAAAAGAGCAGTACAAACTTACGTAGAAGATTTATTAGCTGATGCTATAATTAATGGACAGGTTGTTAAAGGTTCTAAAGCATATACGATCTCACATAAAAAAGGAGAAGAGAAACTTTCTATCAAATAGTTATATAATACTAAAATAACATATTAACTTAATAACATAATAAATGAATAACTTTTCATCAGTATTCAAGAATATTATATCAGACATAAAAGTACACGGAGAGGTCTCTAAACCAAGAGATCTCGAAGTTACTGAACTTATGTACGCTGGATATAAAGTAGATCCAAAACAATCATTTGCAAATTTTACTAGTAGAGAATTTAACTGGAAGTATTTCGCCGGAGAATTAGCATGGTACCTTAATAAAGATACTAATATTGATTACATAAATCAATTCTCAGGATTTTGGAAAAACATTACGAATCCAGGTACTAATGAAATTAATTCAAACTATGGTTCTCTTCTTTTTGGAGAGCAATTACAATGGGTTGTTGATTCATTAAAAAAGGATAAAAATTCTAGACAAGCAATTGCTTTCTTGAATCAGCCTAAATATCAATTTGAAGGTAATAAAGATTTTGTATGTACTATGTACCTTAATTTCTCTATTAGAAAAAACAAATTAGACATGAAGGTTCAAATGAGATCAAACGATATTTTTTATGGTTTAACATTTGATGCCCCTTTCTTTGCATTCGTGCAACAACACGTTTATCTTTGGTTAAAATCAACTTACCCAGAATTAGAATTAGGAACCTATCACCATTATGCAGATAACATTCATTTTTACGAAAGACACTTTGAATTGGCTGAAACAATTATTCATGAGCCTCTTCACCCGAAACAATACACAATGGAAATAACCAAACCAGTTTTTAATATCGAAAATGGTAGTATGTTATTAACAGATCATGGTATTAATATGATACATAATATAAACGAAGGCATTAATAAAAATGCTGACAAAGATTATTATAGTAACATATTATGTGACTATCTTAATATAAAAGAATCATGATCGAGTGTATGAGTTATGTACCAGAATTTTACTTAGAGGGAGACGATGCTTCATCAATGTCGAATGCTGTTGAATTTCACGATAGAATCTTAGAATTTGTCGAGAAGAATTTAAGCGGAGAGATTAATGAAATAACATTATGCCACTTTATTACAATGGATGGCACTGTAATGACCGCTAAGCTACCTAAAAATGCGTATAAACAATCAATAGAAAAAAGCATG
Source organism: Ulothrix subflaccida (assembly GCA_032356005.1). NCBI lineage: Eukaryota > Viridiplantae > Chlorophyta > Ulvophyceae > Ulotrichales > Ulotrichaceae > Ulothrix > Ulothrix subflaccida. The sequence continues at coordinate 27,614 of JAULKP010000012.1, forward strand.
GAATTCTACATTGAAAATGAGAATTACGAAAAATGCAATAGGATTAAAAAACTTTTAGAACAAATATAATGAATTACGGAAAAGAATTTGAAAAATACGCAATGAGCGACCATGGTGTTAGCTCAATGAACGTACACTACTACAAAAAACAAATTGAGAATTCGATGACTCCATATATCTTGGAAGAGAGAGAAATGAGAGCAACTCAAATGGACATTTTCTCAAGATTAATGATGGATAGATTATTATGGGTTGCAGGACCTGTTAATGATAATATGTCTACGATAGTACAAGCTCAATTAATGTTCCTTGATTCAAACGATAGTCGAGATATTACAATGCATATTGATTCTCCAGGTGGAAGTGTTAAGTCGGGACTTTCAATGGTTGATGTTATGGACTACATTAATGCAGATATTAGAACAGTAAATACTGGAATGGCTGCTTCAATGGGTTCAGTATTATTAGGTGCTGGAACTAAGGGTAAGAGAAGTTCTCTAAAACACTCGACTACAATGTTGCACCAATCTTCGGGAGGATTTAGCGGAAATATTCAAGATGCTGAAATCGACTGGGCAGAATGGCAAAAAGTAAACAAAGAGCTTTTTAAATTGCTTGGAGAATATTGTGGTAAAAAACCAGATCAAGTTATGAAAGATGCAACCAGAGATTTATGGTTGAACGCTGAAGAGGCATTGAAATACGGAATCATCGATGAGATTATTAGCAAAAAAAGATAATAACATAATATGAGAATCCATTTCTACATACATGCTGAAGAGCTAGAATACTTAAATAAAATTATTAATGGAACTTTAGAAGCCGGAGAATATCAGGTTTCTATAGCTCCTTCGTACTTCGAAAATTCATATTTGGTAGATATATCTTACGATGATTTTACCAGACTAAATGACAATAATACATTCACATCATTAATTTCATTATGACAAATCGAGAAAAACAAAGGGACCTTTTTATTGAACTAATTAACGAGCAATTAAAAGATCATGGAGTAACTTACGCTGATGTTAAAGAAAATCCAATGTGGTACATGGAATATAAAACAACTCCCGAAAAGGAAACTGCTTTTATTGAACATTGTGTAAACCGTATTCGTGAAGTTCTTAAATTATCTAAAGTTGCTGCAGAGAAAGAAGCTAGTTGGTTCATTTTACAATGGGGACTTACAACAACTCAATCAAAGGAAAAGCCTTCTCAAATAGGTTTAAATAAAAGAACAACTAAAGGATCCGAATCCTAGGAATATAGTAATATATTTTGGCCAGGTGTAAAATTTCGTTTTAAGCGGGATAAATAATACATGGCAGTTTTCAAAAACAATTGGCTTACCGAGCCACCTCACGACTATGAGTTAAAATACTATAAATTATTAGCTGGAATTAAAGAAATCAAATCTTTAATTTCGGCTAATTTGCTATACTCTGCTATTTTAGAAGTTGAAAAGGAATTAGAAAAGCTTTACAATATTAAATACAGTAGAGATGAAATTGAAAGCAAAACCAGAATAATAACGGGAATCGATCTTGACACTATGTCCTTAAGTTATGATTATCCTAAAGAATCTGAAGAAATCAATACAATGTACGATATGTGTAACATTGCAATCGATAATTTAGAAAAATTATATAGACTCATTAGAGATAAATGGAGAGCCCTTGAATCAGAGTGCGCCATTACTGAAATTCCAGATAAAAAAGTTTTAAATACTAAAGGATATATTATGTATGTAGACCCGAATTCCGAAAAGATTCCGGTGTATTCATACGTAGAACCATCTAGTTTTAAAATAGATTGGGACAAATTTAAGTTAACTAAAACAACCGATATCGAAAATAATATTAGATCAATTGCTACATTTATAGCAGACTCTGAAGTAACTAGCAGCCAATTTAGATTTTTTAGATTCGATGTTAAAATTAAATCTAAAGTCCCTCCTTTAGAAGAGTGTATGATTCCTTTAATGCAATACTGTCTTTTTAATAGAATCAAACATGGAATTTAGAATATATACTCTATAAAAATAATCTATAAAAATGGCTTACGTAATACAAGAAGATATAATAGCAAACGTTAATGAAACATTCAATGTTAGACAAGGTGGATCCCAAGAATATTCGATTTCACTGTATCGAGATAGTTTCAATAATATGCTGACTGCCGATAGAGCATCTTTAATTACAGTAGCTGTTGTTAATAGAATAGGAAAGAAAGTATTAATGTTTGCTAATCCTGTAATTCCAGGAGTAACACAAGAATTAATAGTAGGTTCTCAAAAAACAAATGACACTGGGATTATAAAGTTTGAAATAACGGAATCTCTTTCTAGATTTTTAGAAGGTGGTGATCTGAATATAATAATTTCAATTACATATTCTGATTTTTATCCTAATGCAAAAACATATATTCTACCAATACTTAAAATAGGTCAAATTCTAGAAGGAGATTCTACAGGTGGAGGCGGAACTGGTGGAGGAACTGGAGGTGGAGGAACTACAACTCCAATATTAATTGGATCCCCTGAATTTGAAATAGAACATACTGACCTTTCTCTACCGAGTACTTTTGGTATGATGTCAATAAATAGCCAAGATCCTGGAACATTAACTCAAATTATATTTAGAAACTTAGATAAAAATAGAGTTAGATTAGCTACTTTAGAAAACTTCTTGGTAAATAGAATGGATGCTGATAAGATAGAAGGAATCATTACACTATATTCAACAACAAATCCTAAATTCTTTACAATATTCAAAATAATTTCGTGGTCAAGAGTTGAAATCGAAGATGGTAACGGAAATATAGATAATACTGATGGAATAAAAATAAACGTTTTAATTGAAAACGTTGCAACAGGTCCTGGTGTTGGTAAAGAACTTTGGCAAACTGGAGACAAGGTAACTTTTGCAATTGATACTCATGGTATTAAAGGAAGTGCTATCAAACCTGACGGTATTTTAACATATGCTGATAAAAACAAAAAAGTTACCAAACCAACTAATGGAATTGCTTCACCAACAGGTACTTATATAACATATTCTCCATATTATGATTCTTATGTCATGATAGAAGTTAATGGTATTAGTGTTGACTTAGGATCTGACAAATTAACATCTACTGTATATTTTTCCGGAAATAACGGTATTAGCGCGGTGGCAATTGAAGAAATTAGAGCCGGAGATCAATTAATATGGAATGGAAACATTGCTGGATTCGAATTAGAATTAGGTGATGAAATCAACTTGATATACGAAGTAGATATTGATTCTCTTAGATAACTATTGTTTTTATTCTTTTTTTAAAAATGGTTTTTTTAATTTTTTAAATAAAAAGAATCATATAATATATCAAAAACAAACAATTTCACAAAACAACATTTAATATATAACCTAGTTAAATACAATTACGTAATTAACTGGGCGCACAATAACGTGCACTCGCCAAAAAAACTATATAATATAATATGGCACAAATTCGTTCAAAACAAATTGCAGACTTTTTAACTACGGTAAACTGGACTAACGTTAATGCTACGGACATCGCTTCAGGTTTAGCTGTTAAAGGTTACATCTCTGAGCAGATTGCTACAGTAAACGGAAACGCAAACGATTTATCTGCTTCTGTTGATTCATTAGAAGTTGCTTTATCTGCTGAAATCTATGACGCTAGACTTTACACATCTGATGAGATGTTAAGAGCTTCTGAAGCTGAAGCTGCAATTAATGCATCTATTGATTCATTAGAAGGTATGCAGTCAATGGATCACAGTGAAGTTATCTCTTCTATTGATTCATTAGAAGTTGCTTTATCTGCTGAAATCTCTGCTACTGATTCTGACATTACTAGAATTGATGCAAACGTATCTACCGAGAAAGCAAAAATCGACGCTATCTTATTAGCTTCAGATGCTGACAAAGACACATTCGTTGAAATCGTTTCTTTAATCAACGCAGTTGATTTAACAAATGACGATGCTTTAGCTGCTGTTATCTTAGACTTAAACGCTGAAATCTCTGCTACAAACTCTGACTTCGTAAGAGTTGAAGGAGCTTTATCTGCTGAAATCTCTGCTACAAATGCTGATGTAACTTCAATCGACACTAGATTAGGAAACGTATCTGGAAACTTAGTTGATTCTGTTGATTCATTAGAATTAGCTTTATCTGCTGAAATTTCTGCTACTGATTCAGATTTCGTAAGAGTTGAAGCTAACTTGTCTACTGAAATCGCTGACATGACAACTTACGTTGACGGAGAAGTTTCTAACTTAAACGTTGCTTTAGATGCTGAAATTTCAGCTACTAACAGTGACTTCGTAAGAGTTGAAGCTAACTTGTCTACTGAAATCGCTGACATGACAACTTATGTTGATGGAGAAGTTTCTACATTAAACGCAGCTTTAGATGCTGAAATCTCAGCTACTAACGCTGACGTTACATCTATCGACACAAGATTAGGTTCAGTATCTGGAAACTTAGTTGATTCTGTTGATTCATTAGAATTAGCTTTATCTACTGAGATCTTTAACATGACTGATTATGTTGATGGAGAAGTTTCTATTTTAGAAGCTGCAATATCTGCTGAAATCTCTGCTACAAACTCTGACTTCGTAAGAGTTGAAGCTAACTTGTCTACTGAAATCGCTGACATGACAACTTACGTTGACGGTGAAGTTTCTACATTAAATGATACTATTGGTTCATTAGAAACTGCTCACGATTCTAGATTAGATGCGTTAGAAGGCTACATCATGGAAGATGCTGAAATGTTCATTCAAGAATTTGAAGGTAATGGTTTACAATATCTTTTAGATAATGAAGTTCAAGACGGAAATATCAACTTAGTTAATGTATACATTAATGGGCAAAGAGTTAAAACTGATTTTGCAATGACTGGTTTAGGAGGAGCAAATGCAGGTAAAACTCTTGCAGCAATCGTTAACCCTGGATATGACGTTGATGCTGATGATACTGTTGTTTTTGTTTACCAAGCAAAATAATTAGTAGATTCTGATTAAACTAAAGGGACTCTTCGGGGTCCCTTTTTTTATAAATATATAAATCAAAATAAATCATTTCCCTATGAAAATTGGAATTACAATAGGACTAACCAAAGAACATGAGTCGCTTTGGATTAACGGTATCAAGCTAAACGCTTTGTACTTAGCAAATACTTTATTAAATATAGGAGATCATGAGGTTTGGATATTAGATACTTCTGATAAAGTTTCCGATTTAACCAAAGTAACATGGGACACTGAAAAATTTAAAATCTTTAAGTTCACCGAAAAATGGAAAGAACTTGACTTATTAATAACACTTGGAACCTCAATACCTGAGCATTATTCGAATGCAATTAAAAAGAATAATCCAAATGCTAAAATTGTAAAGTATCAATGTGGTAATAATTACGTGATTGATATGGAAAGAGTTTTGTTTGGAGATCCTGAAGCTCCTGGAATTCCTTCATGGGATAAAGGTCACGATCAAACATGGCTGATACCACAACAAGAACATCATAACAAAGAATACTTTGAATTAATATATAGACACAATCCAGAAGATGTTAAAGTAGTTCCATTTATTTGGGATCCTATGTTTATCGATCGAAATAAAGAAATTCTTAGATCACTTGGAAAAAAGCTACCAGAATATACAATAAAACCAGCTTCAGAAAAGAAAATATCTGTAATGGAACCAAATCTTAATGTTGTTAAATATGCATTAATACCGATTATGATTGTTGAGTCTTTCTTTAGAAAATTTGGAGAGGGATCATTTAAACAATTATTTGTTGGAAGTGGAAATAAGCTCTTAAAGAATAAATATTTTATGGGTATGATTAAAAACTTTGATTCAGTAAATAGAGCAAATCCACTAATCAAATTCATACCAAGGTACCCTGTAACTACATTTTTAGCTGAAGAAACTGATGTAGTATTAGCACACCAATGGGGAAATCCGCTGAATTATTCATATTTAGATGCAATTCATTTCGGATATCCTGTAGTTCATAATGCTGAATTTATTAAAGATGCTGGATATTACTATAAAGATTTTGAAATCTTTGATGGTATGAAGCAACTAGATAAAGCGATCAATGAACATGATAATAATATTGAAGAATATAAAATAAGCAACCAGAATGTTTTAGATAGATACCTATCAACAAACCCTGAAGTCGTTGATGCATATAGAAAATTAATTGAGAATTTATGGGACCCAAAGAAACATAAACTTTCATATGAATATAACTGGAAAACAAACACATATAAATAATGAGCCAAGATTTAAACGAAATAATGGAATCTATTGAGAAACCAAAAATCTCAATAATTATGCAATCATATCTTGGAGATTATCCAGGATCTAGAACTGATGCTGTAAATAAATTTAGAAGAGCAGTTAAAAGCTTTCAAAATCAATTATATAAAAATTGTGAATTAATTATAGTTTCAGATGGTTGTTCTAAAACACATCAAATTTATTCTAGAGAATTTAAAAATGATCCTTCTATCAAATTCATATTAGTGGACAAAAAAGATACTCCTAACATGTATGAGATCGATAATGAAGGTCGTAAATATTATAGAGGATTTCCTAGAAGAGTTGGTGTTGGTGCCGCAACTGGAGAATTAATAACATACATAGATTCAGATGATTTTTTATTGCCTGAATTTACAATGACCCTATTATTAATGTATAACGTTAAACCTGAAGTACATTGGTGGATTAACACAAAATGGTATGATAATGAAGCAGCATATTGGGAAGATAGCAATCAATTGTTCGGAAGCGATCATGCTGAAGATAGAGAAATAGAAGGTTTAAATGGTAAATGGACAGTAACTTCAGTTAAACCTGGAATGGCAGTCATGAGTCCATGGTTACTAATGCATAAAGCAGATTGTACTACAAAATGGAGAGACATTATCGGAACTAGCGAAGATTCAGATTTTAACAGAAGATTAAGAGATACATACAAAGATGGAATTGCATTTGACAGACCAATTTATGTTAGATGTCACTATCGAGATCTGTGGGATCTTTAACCTTCTCTAAAAAACTTTTAAAGGTAGTAATACAAACGGCGAGATATTCTTTTTTAGATTTCTCGTCGTTTTTTGTATACCATGAAAACGCCATAGAGTTTTCGTACTTATTAATTTCTTTCTGTAGGGCAGTAATACTTTCAGCGATGTTATCTAATTCATCACTTCCAAGTTCGTCGCATTCAATATCAAGTTGCATTGCTAATTTCAATAGCATTCCCCAATCATGATTTTGATTAGCATCATTCAAATCCTCATATACTTTTTTTAGAAATTTTGCCTCTGCTGTATTCAAATCTCTAAGTTTATCTGGATGACATTTTACTGCAATCTTTCTAAATAATTTTTTAAATTTAGGGTCATTAAAATTATCAACTGAGGGTTCTTCAATTATCTCTATATTTTCGTCAATTTCTATAGTTTGGGATTTTGGTTGAGGCGCCAATGCTCGAGCTGCGTCAGGATCCTCTTCAAAAAGAGCAGTCTTAAATTCACCTTCAGCGGTTGCTGAAATTTCTTTAACATCCTCTAGCGTTTCAGCTAAATAGTTATAGTCTCTTATTAGTTTCTTTATTCGTGGATCCATATACTATTTATTTGAATTATATTAAGATATTCAGCTAAAAAGTGACCATGTTTCTATTATAATCTTAATATATATTATTGATTAAGGTTAAATAAATAACCTATTTGACGAAAAAAATTAAAAAATCTATGTCACAATTAAAAATTAAGCAAATTGCAGGTCTTCAAACCACGTTAGATGCTATTTTTGCAAGGTTAGAGTCAGGATCTTTAAAATCATCTTACGATCAAGTAGGACACGGTTTTACGCCAGGAAAGGCAATTACTTTTCTTGATGGTTCTTGGGTTTTAGCTGATGCAACAACAGCAGATAAATTGGGAAGACTTATTGTTGAGAGTGTAACTACTAACTCTTTTGTTGCTGTTCAAATTGGTAATGTTGAAGTTTCAGGATGGAATCTAACTCCTGGAAAATACTACATTGTTGATGAAAGCGGTGATGGAACTTTAGCAGAACATGTATCGACTATTATTCCAAACTTTACCTACAGTAATCCTATTATTCAGGCAATTACTTCTGAAATCGCACAAGTATTACCTTGGAGACCAAGTTTAGGTTCAACGCCTACCCCAGTTGGTGTAGAGTATACTCAAAGCGCAGGATCATTATTAGTAACTACTGATGGTGCTTCAACTGGAGTTACTTTAGACTACACGCCATACAGCGATTCAACAGTTCAAGTATACATTAATGGTATTGCTCTATCTGAAGGTTACGGTACTAAAACATTAGAAGTATATTTTTCTAATGATGGAGGAACAACTTCTAAAAATATTGCTGATCTAGAAGCTGGAGATACATTGTATTGGAATACTAGCATTGCTGGATATGCGATTGGACCAAATGATGTTATTGATATCGTTTACGAGAAAAGCTCATTAGATTAAATAAAAATAAAAATAAAATAATATAAAATGGCAATAACACCGTATATTTCTACTTCGGGTCCTAGAGGATTCCAAGGTTCTACAGGAAATCAGGGAGAAGTCGGACCGCAAGGTATCGAAGGTATTCAAGGTTTAACTGGAGACCAAGGGGCTCAAGGATTACAAGGAGAGCAGGGAATTCAAGGAGAAACTGGAGCACAAGGTGCTACTGGTTCCCAAGGAATTCAAGGAGAACAGGGAATTCAAGGAGAAACTGGAGCACAAGGTGCTAAGGGTGATCAAGGAATTCAAGGAGAAACCGGAGCACAAGGTGCTACTGGAGACCAAGGTATTCAAGGAGAACAAGGTATTCAAGGAGAACAAGGATTCCAAGGTACTACTGGAGCACAAGGTTCTAGAGGAGATCAAGGATTTACTGGAGCACAAGGATTTATTGGAGCGCAAGGCACTAAAGGAGACCAAGGAGAACAAGGTATTCAAGGAGACCAAGGATTTACTGGAGCTCAAGGAGCTAAAGGAGACCAAGGTATTCAAGGAGAACAAGGTATTAAAGGAGACCAAGGTATTCAAGGAGAAACTGGAGTACAGGGTGCTAAAGGAGACCAAGGAGAACAAGGTATTCAAGGTATTCAAGGAGACCAAGGATTTACTGGTGCTAAAGGAGACCAAGGTATTCAAGGAGAAACTGGAGCACAAGGTGCTAAAGGAGACCAAGGAGAACAAGGTATTCAAGGTATTCAAGGAGACCAAGGATTTACTGGAGCTCAGGGAGTTAAAGGAGACCAAGGAGAACAAGGTATTCAAGGTATTCAAGGAGACCAAGGATTTACTGGAGCTAAAGGAGACCAAGGTATTCAAGGAGAACAAGGTATTCAAGGAGACCAAGGATTTACTGGAGCTCAAGGTACTAAAGGAGACCAAGGTATTCAAGGAGAACAAGGTATTCAAGGATTTACTGGAGCTCAAGGAGTTAAAGGAGATCAAGGTATTCAAGGAGAACAAGGTATTCAAGGATTTACTGGAGCTCAAGGAGCTAAAGGAGACCAAGGTATTCAAGGAGAACAGGGTATTAAAGGAGACCAAGGATTCCAAGGTATTACTGGAGCAACTGGTGCTAAAGGAGACCAAGGATTCCAAGGTATTACTGGAGCAACTGGTGCTAAAGGAGACCAAGGTATTCAAGGAGAACAAGGTATTCAAGGATTTACTGGAGCTCAAGGAGCTAAAGGAGACCAAGGATTCCAAGGTATCACTGGAGCACAAGGTGCTAAAGGAGATCAAGGTATTCAAGGATTCCAAGGTGTTGCTGGAACTAATGGAACTAATGGAGCAACTGGAAATACCGGAGCACAAGGTGCTAAAGGAGACCAAGGTGTTGCTGGAACTAATGGAGCAACCGGAAATACTGGAGCAACTGGAGCACAAGGACCAACAGGACCAACAGGGCCTACAGGAGGAACTGGTTCAACAGGAGCTCAAGGACCTACAGGACCAACTGGTTCAAACGGATCAAATGGTTCAACAGGACCTCAAGGACCAACGGGACCAACAGGTTCAACTGGTGGAACTGGAGCAACTGGTGGAACTGGTGCAACGGGACCTCAAGGACCAACGGGACCGACAGGTTCAACAGGTGCTACTGGAGCACAGGGTGCTGCCGGAACTCCAAATTCAAATGCAACTGCAATATATAATGATTCTGCATATATGAAATTCCACTGGTCTGGTCAAGGTGGACAACCAACATGGTTATGGGGATCGGGTTCTGCTGGAGATATGTATGTATACAATCCTAGTAATTTTAGTGTAAATTACGCAAGTTCTGCTGGTTCTAGTTCATACTCTTCACAAGTTGGTGTTAATTACAGCAATGATTCAAATTCAACATATCAAATGCTATGGGGTTCTGGGAATAGTGTATATGGTACCGGAGGAATTTATTGTAACCCATCATCTGATACTTTATATTGTAATGGTGATGTTGTTGCTGCTGCATCTTCTGATAGAAGATTAAAGGATAATATTAAACCTATTGAAAATCCTTTAACTAAAATATCTAAAATTGGAGGATATACTTTTGATTGGAATGATAAACAAGAAGTTTATACTGGAAACGATGTCGGTGTTATTGCACAGGAAATTGAAGAAGTACTTCCTCAATTAGTTGAAACCAGAGATAATGGTTATAAGGCTGTTAAATATGACAAACTAGTTGCATTGTTAATCGAAGGTATGAAAGAGCAACAATCACAGATTGATGAATTAAAATCAGAAATCGAAACATTAAAAAATAAATAATCAGAGATATGAACATTACATACGGATTTACAGATTTAGAAATTCAAATCGCACCGACTCTTAATGGAATGGAACAAGTTGTTACTAGAGTTCATTACAAATATAGAGCTACTGATTTAGATTCAAATATCTATGCAGATTATGAAAGTTTTCATAATTTTGATTTAAGTGAAGAAGCTTCGTTTATTCCATTTAGTGAATTAACACCAGAATTAGTTTCTTCATGGCTATCTATGTCGATCGACACTAATATTTTAGAACCATATTTGGCAATAAAAATTGAAGATTTATTAACTTCAAAGTATGTTAGCGTAAGAGCTCCATGGCAACCAGAGGATATTACTCCGGAAATTTAATCTAATTTTTAGAATAAGAAAAGGGACCTTCAGAAATGATGGTCCCTTTTTTATTGATATATAATAATATAATATAGTAGTAAACTAATATAAATTTAAGTATATAATAATTATGGCAGATATTATCAAACATCCAACTGACATAGATGGAACATACATGTACATTGATTCAATAGAAAAATTAAAGAAAAATAATATTGAATTTACAGGGTGGATATGTTCCACATCAAAAGAAATAGAGGATTTATTAATTGAAGATATATCTTTAGATCCTTCATTTTCACCTAGAACAGATATCATATTAACGTATGCCCCTATGGGATTAAATCATGGTGTTAAATTTGTAATAAATTCAAAAGATATTTACAAGAAAATTCAAGTAAAATTTAAAGGTGACGAGACTATCTATGAAATGGAATCTATTGCAAAATGGGTAGCATATCATTCTGGTTTTGCTAACTCTGATAAAGGCGTAATAGTAGTAGACGATTTTTATGCAGATCCGGATTTTATTAGAGAATGGGCAATTAATGAAATTAACTTCTCTCCTTCCAATTATCATAAAGGAGAAAGAGCAACCAACAGGTTTTCAATAATTGGAATGAAAGAAAAGCTTGAAGAAATTATTGGTAACCCTATTTATAATTGGAACCATGACGCATATGCAAATGGAATATTTCAATTCTGTACAGCAGATCAGCCGATAGTATATCATGTAGATAATCAAACATATGCTGGAATTGTATTTTTAACACCAGACGCTCCGTCGTCGACAGGTACTGCTTTTTATAGAAGTAAAGTAACCGGTGATTATAAATTTGATGATGACAAAAGACAAACAATGAACTATGTTAGGGCTTTTCAAGGTAAAAGCGCTGAAATGAATTTCTATGATGGAACCCATTTTGAAAAAATAGATGAGGTTGGAAATGTGTATAATAGATTAGTCCTTTTTGACGCTAAAAATATACATGCAGCTACTCAGTATTTTGGAGATGCGATCGACAACGCGAGATTCTTTCACATGTTCTTTTTCGATGTATAATAACTTAATATAATAATATGAAAATTAGTATAATTACTAGATGTACTAGACAGCATAATTTAAAAACAGTTAAAGATTCTGTTTTTAGTAATGTTCCTAAAAATGTTAAAATAGATTGGCACGTTATCTTTGATGTTAACACATTAAAAGATATTGATGCTGAAATGCTTGGAAATCTTAAAGATAAAAACACAACATATCATTTTGAAAGAGGCGATAAAATAGGAATGTTATATCCTCAATCCAGCAAATTAATAGAATCTTTTAAAAGCGAATGGATTTATTTTCTAGATGATGATAATATAATGCACCCTGATTTTTACAATGTAATATGTAAAAAAATAGAGGAAAATCCTGATAAAATGGTACATGTTGTTTCTCAAAGAGTTGATGGCAAAGATTTTAGCGGACTTAAATTTAGAATTGCTTCTCCTGAATTTGTTAAAAGAGGCGGTATCGATTTAGCACAGTATATAGTAAACATTAATGTGTACAATAAACACGGATATAAATTCGAGCCAGATTATTGCGCAGATGGTATTTTAATTGAGCAAGTAAAAAAAGAGCATCCAGAATGGTTTACATATACTATTGAAGAGCTTTCGTATTACAATGCTCTAGAGAAAAAATCAACAGCTAAAGTTCCGAAGATATTGTATATTGGACAAGACAAGCCTGAATTAAAATCATACAAAGTACTAAATTACGAAGCCGATAATTTAGATGTAAAATATTTAAAGTCAGATGACGATATCAATATTCATATATCTAATTTTAAACCGGATTGTATTATTTCAAGAGGAAAATCATGGGAAGAATTTCCAAAATTGGCAGAGATGCCTCTTCAATTCCGTAGAAAATGGATTAATATTCCGCTAAATTCTTCTGTTGAAGAAGTAGGTCAAGCAGCATACCAATGTTCAATGACAACAATGTTAAATACAGATTCTCTTGAAGATTCTGAAATGATTTCTTACTTTACACCAATATACAACACAGGAGATAAACTATATAATACGTATCGATCATTATTAGAACAAACGTATTCAAATTGGGAATGGGTTCTTGTAAATGATTCTAGTGATGGAGGAAGAACTTTAAAAATTGCTGAAGATATTGCTCGCAGAGATCCTAGAGTTAAAGTATACGACTTTAGAGAAAAAAGTGGAGGTAATATCGGAGAAGTTAAATGGAGATGTTGTTCTCTTGCTAAAGGATATATTTTAGCCGAATTAGATCATGATGATTTATTAGTTCCATGGTGTACTGAAGATTTATATAAAGCCTCTAAAAAACATCCAGAAGCTGGATTCTTTTTCAATGACACTCTAGAAGTAAATGAAAATTGGGAATGTCAAACGTATCCAGAAGGATTCGCATTTGCTTATGGTAAATACAAAGAAGAGGAATACAATGGAAAGATGATGTCAGTCGCTGATCAACATAATATTAATCCAATAACGATTAGACATATTGTTGGAGTTCCTAACCACGTAAGAGCATGGAGAAGATCTACTTATTTTGAAATCGGAGGACATAATAGAAATCTTACAATTGCCGATGATTATGAATTAATTGTTAGAACATTCCTAAAAACAGTAACATGTAAAATACCTAAATTAGGATATGTTCAATTCTTATATAATAATGCAAATGGACAAAATACGCATGATATGGCGAGGGCAGATATTCAAAGAAGGGTAAGAACTATCGGTTATTATTATAATGAACAAATTAGAGATAGATTTACAGAGATAGGACTACATGATTGGGCTTATGAAGAAAATCCAGAAGCTCCTTTAAATTCTAAACCGAGATATGGTGAAGCTGAAATGGCTGCAAATATAACATATAATGAAAATGAATAATATTTTTGTAAAAATATGGGTTCACAATAGAGAAGTTGATCTTATGGTCGACTTCTTGTTGGATAGAACGAAAGAGGTTCCACATTATTTTATTAGTATTTCAGACGTACCTCAATCAATAACAGGAGGCTGGGTTGAACTATCAATCCCTTTTAGCGAATATTTAAAGCTTCGACAATCGCATGAACATTTAGATTTTTTATCTGACTTGTAAACTTTTTAAAAAATAACCATATAATATTCATATGGCAAAAACTAAAAAAGAACAAAGGATTTACGTAATTAAACCGAAGGTTGGAGAGCGATATCATTTTAGATTCGCAGGAAGTCCAATGTTCGGTCCAATAATATCTTTAAATGAGAGTTTAACAAAACACTATGGCCACGCCTGGTTTTGGATGACTGACGACAAGGATAGAAATGGAACCAAGTGTAGATACCCGGTCTCGATTTATAATATTTCTAAAGATATAAAAGATGTATAGTCAAAAAGAATTAAAGTCAATGTTATTTATAGACATTGAAACTGTTTCAGAATTTAATAGCTACGATCAATTCAAGGATGCGAAACCTGCAATAGAAAAATATTGGAGTAAAAAAGCAGAACAACACAGAGCAACTGAATCTCAATTGCAACCTCTTAGTGATAGCGAACTTTATGACAGAATGTCAGCACTTTCTCCAGAATTTGGAAAGATTATTGTAATTTCTATCGGTCAAATAAAGTTTGACGAGACTGGAGAATTCTCAACCTCAAAAATAAAATCATTTTATGGAAATGATGAGGCTGAAATTCTTAAAGAATTTATGGGTACTGCGCAATCTATTTTTAATGCTAGTCCTGGAATTCAATTCATCGGACATAATATTAAAAACTTTGACTTTCCATATCTTATAAAAAGAGCTATCATTCATGGCGTTAGTATTCCTACACAATTTCATTTACAAAAGAAAAAACCATGGGAAAACTGCTTATTAGATACTTATGAAATCTGGAAATTTGCGGGTTGGAGTAGTACTTCTCTTGATTTGATTTGTGATTGTTTAAATATCCCATCTCCAAAATTAATTATGAAAGCTGAAAATACAACATCAGAATATTGGAATGGAAATCTAGAAAAGATTAAAGATTACTGTGAATGTGATGTATTGGCTACAATGAATGTGATGCTAAAAATATCATGTCTCCCAATAATACAATAAAATATGAAAATCTGGGCATATGTTACAGCATGGAATGAGGAGCATATGCTCCCTTATTACCTAAGACACTATAGTAATTTTTGTGAAAGAATAATTGTCCTTGATAATGAGTCAACAGACAACACGGTATCAATTGCTAAGGAATATCCAAATGTTGAGGTTAGGACCTATTCTACTGAAAATACATTTAATGATTATAGTAATTTAGATATAAAACACAAATGTATCGAAGAGGCTAGGGGAAACGCAGATTATGTAATTATTAGCGATTGTGACGAATTTATAGTTCATCCTAATATTAAAGAATTTTTAGCAAACAATTCTCAATATTCTATAATATATCCGGCAGGGTTTCAAATGGTTTCAAACAGTTTCCCAGAGAAAAATGAACAAATATACGACGAAATTAAATCAGGTACTCCTGATCCATGGTATTCAAAGCCTATATTAATAAATCCAAATTTAGTTCATGATTTTAATTGGATTGAAGGTTGTCATGAAATTTCATTAGATTCAAAATATGAAGGTTCAATAATGCATCCAGTACCTGAATCAATTCGACCTGAAGGAGAATGGGAAGGACATCCATGGGGTAAATGGAAAATGCAATTTAATATTTTAGATTCATTTAACGAATTTCCAATTAAGTTGCTCCATTTTAAATTTTTAGGAGAAGATTACGTTAACGAACGATATACTCAATATGCTAATAGAAACAGTATTCAAAATAAAATGAATGGTCTTGCAATGCATTATGAGAAATCAATAAACGACAAATCGATACCCTTAGAAATTAAACAGTTATTTGAAAAATCTTTTAACATAAATTTAACATAAAAAGTTTTTCCGATTCAAATATTATGTTTATATTTACATATCAAATTAAAAACAACAATTATGGAAGATGAATTTTACGAAGGATTTGAAGAAACATTCGACATTGAATCAATATTAAAAGACACTCGTATGCAGGAAATATTATATGACTTAAAACTTAAGTTAGCTAACGAAAATTATAACATGATAATCGAAAATGGAATCGATATTCATGAGATGATTTATCGCGGAATTAGTATCACTCCTCTTGTGAATACTTTAAATGATATGTTAGACATATTTGTAGATCTAGAGGAGTACGAAAAATGTACAGAAATTAAAAAGATACTGGATCAAATTAACGAAAGAGTAGTTTAACTCCTTTTTTCTTTAATATATAATATAGTAATAAAGGAATAAAATACTATGGGAGAAGAAACACTAAAAAGAATCGCGGATAGTCTAGAACGTATCGCGATTTGTATGGAAAACAAGCAATTGAGAGAGATTGCAACATATCGAAAAGGTCAAGCTGCTCTTATTGCTGAGAAAAAAGAAGCTAATAAGAAACAGGCGAAATCTATGCCCCTTCCTGAAAGAAAGCAGACAATTAGAGTTAGAACTTCAAAATCTTCTAAATAGTCAAAATGAATTACTATGAAACTTTAAACGTTTCTAAGGATGCTTCTCAGGAAGATATTAAAAAATCATATAGAAAGCTGGTAAAGGAACACCATCCTGACAAAACAGGAGGGGATGACACTCGATTCAAACAAATCTCTGAAGCTTATGAGATTTTAGGGGATCCATCAAAAAGAAAACTACACGACAATAAGAATTCTGGATATACAACATTCAGAAGACCTGGACAAAGGGAATATGATGCTAGCCAGTGGGAAGATCTATTCTCATCTTTTGGCGGTGATTACGCCGACATGTTTAATCAGTCATTTGGAGGAAGTGCTAGAGGAGCTGATGTTAGAGTGTCACTAAATATAACAATAGAAGAAAGTTATGAAGGAACAAGAAGATATGTCGATGTCGGAACTGGCGGCTTCAATATTAATATCCCTAGAGGAATTCCAAACGGAACTAAGCTCAAGGTCGCTGGAAGAGGAGCCAAACATCCCGTTAATTCAAGTGCCCCATCCGGAGATATAGTTTTAACAGTAAATGTCCTGCAAGATATCGACTTAGTAGTTAATGGAAATGATATTTATGTTGATCTTAATTTATCATGGATTGATATGTTATTGGGTGGGGAATTTGAAGTTAAAACAAAAGTACATACTGTTAAAATTAAAGTACCAGAAGGTTCACATGAATCCAAAATGCTCAGGGTTGTTGGCAAGGGAATGCCAATATATAATCAAGAAGGATTTGGTAATCTAATGGTAAAGCTCAGAACACTACCATTTAATTTAACCGAATCAGAAATTGAAATACTTAAAAAGATTAAAAATTTGTGATGGATGATTTAGACGAGTACGAAAACAACGAAACAAAATTTATTAAAAAATTACACGAGTCTTCGAGAGAAGACATGATGGAATTAATATATAGTTCTATAATCAAAGATAAAATGGGAGCATTAAATCATGACGCTCCAGTCGAAGATAAAATAGAAGGGGTTCAAAACGTTTTAAATTTCTTTAAAGAAAGAGAGGAATATGAAAAATGTAAAGAACTTAAAAAAATAATAGACAAACTATCATGCTCATAATTAAAGTAGATAATCAAAATATAGAAAAGGCGCTTAAAACCTTAAAGCGTAAAACATTTGCCACCAAACAGCTTAAAGAACTTAGGGAAAGGGAGGAATACGTAAAACCTTCTGTCACGAAAAGGTCAGAAAAAAGCAAGGCAAAATATAAGCAATCATTCCAGGACGAAGAATCATAATATAATGGTATAGTACCATTTTTACACCGGAGATTGAATAATACGTTGCCATCTAAATATATAATATAGAAGTTGCTATAAGTGACCTCTATTAAAAACAATATTTAAAGATGGAAAATATAACAGGAGAGGAAAGAGACTCTCTGATGAGATCCAGCTACTACATAATTACTAGAAACTTTACAAAAACCGTAAATAGGTTTATTGTATATCAAGACAGTAAGAACACAATCGATATTCCGCATGGAGTCGGACAGAGAAGTAAATTCATTGACGTCCTAATCGAGTATTTCGTTGCGCTTGAAGAATATGAAAAATGCGAATCACTTAAGAAATTGAAAGACCTTGTCATAATGGCGGGCGACTAAATATATCTCAATTTATGCAGAAAAAGACTAGTTCAGAACCAGCACACAGTGTTAAACGAATGTCAGTTAAAGAAGACAACATTAAACATGTTAATTTACGAGACAATCAAAGAGAATACGTCCAACAGATTCTAAAGAATCAAATTACATTTTGTTCAGGCCCAGCCGGAACCTCAAAAACATTTACTGCATGCTACACATCTTTATTGTTACTTGCTGAAAAGAAAGTCAAGAAGATTATTTTATGTAAACCAATCCAAGAATCTGGAGAAAAACTAGGATTCTTACCGGGAGATATTGCTGATAAAATTGATCCATACATGCAATCCTATATTTCTAACTTTAAGAAAATTGCAGGTGATGAATTAATCGAAAGCCTTATTCATTATGGATTAATAGAATTTAAACCACTCGCTTTCATGAGAGGAGATACTTTTGATGATGCCTTCATGATTTTAGATGAGGCTCAAAATGCCACCTTTAAACAATTAATGTTATTCACAACAAGAATGGGTAAAAGCTCTAAGGTTCTAGTAACTGGAGACGTTAGTCAATATGATATACCTAAAGCCCATGCCGGATTACCTGGATTTATGCAATTAATGAAAGGCGTAAATGGAGTTGGAGAACATATCTTCGGTAATAAAGATATTGTTAGGGCTAAAATACTTCAAGAAGTTGTAGATCGTTATGACAAATGGAGAATTGATAATCCTGAAAAATAAAGAAACAATCTAGAATCCATCTATATAATACGTATAAAAATATATAGATGGAAACTAGACAAATACTATTAAAGTCATCCTATTCTGGAGACGAAACAATCATAGAAATCGGAGTTGATGAAGCAGGACGAGGAGCCCTTGCTGGACCTGTAACTGTTGCAGCATGTATTATGCCGTTTGGATTTGAAAATCCTTTAATTAAAGATTCTAAATTACTTAATGAGCAACAAAGAAAAGATGCCAGAAAAATAGTTGAGGAAAATGCACTCGCATATCATATCGAACACGTATATCCTGATGAAATAGAATCAACAAACATTCTTAAAGCCACCTTAATCGGAATGCAGAGATGCTTAGAAGGTGTACAGTTAAACAACAAGTTTGATTTTATATTAGTTGATGGAGATCAATTCCATGGATTTGAAGGAGTTCCATTTGAGACAATAGTCGGCGGAGATAACAAATATATCTCAATCGCAGCCGCAAGTATCTTGGCAAAAACCGAAAGAGATGCAATGATGAAAGATCTGGATATTGAAACACCTGGATACGGATGGAATTCAAACAAAGGATATGGTACTGCTCAACATATTAAAGCAATCAAAGAAATGGGTCCTAGCGAATCTCATAGACCTAGTTTCATATCACATCTTTTAACTGAGACTACCTCATTATTCTAATGAAGAGTCTAATATATGGAATCCTATTATTTTTATTAGGACAATCGATGATATGGTTTCAAACTAATGGTCAATTCGTATGGCCATGGTTTAAAAAGAATCCAATCATAGTTGCACTGATAGGAGGAAGCACAATATCTTATATGTTTATTGTTGCAACTCGATTAGTTGCTGAGTATTATGGAGGAGAGATATGGCCAGGTAGGTTTCTAGGATTTGCTACTGGAATGGTTGCCTTTTCAATATTAACTTATATAATAATGGGAGAACCTCTAACCACGAAAACGATAGTGTCCTTGTTAATATCCCTACTATTAGTTTGTATTCAGATTTTTTGGAAATAAATTGTTAATAACTTTTTTAAAATAATTCACCCGGCATTTTTTTATGTCGGGTTTTTTGATTATATTTACATATCAAATTAAAACAAACGAATTATGACTTACACAAATTTTGACAGACACGAAAATATGAATGATGAAACTCGATTTCAAATTCTTTCTTTAATTAAAGAAGTATCATACTCAGAAGAAATCGAAGATGAAGCATCTTTTAATATTCAAAACAAACTTTACGGTTTATTTGATGGATATTTATATGCAGATCTTCAAATTGAAGCCCTAAAATTACCAACAGAATTAGCATCAAAAATTATCAGAATCTTTGATATCTGTAATCGTTACCCTAAATTAGAAACTTTAAATCAATAATAATATGGAAACTTTCGAAAAAATACAAGTAATAAAAGAATTAGTAACAAGATATTTTGATGAAAACGCAGGTAGTACTATCGGTTGGATAGCTTTAGAAAGATTATCTGAAGATGAAAAAAATCATATCATTAATATTGGTACTTCAATACTCTGCACTAAATGGGATATTGGTTATCCAGGCGGTGGATTTGTACAAGCATTCGTAGATAATGATTTGATGAGAGCTATTGGAAGTGCAGATGGAACTTCGTACAAAGGTTTTAAATTCTTTGCGCAACTGATGTACAATGTTGGAATGCCAGTTCTAAACTAATTTAAGTTATCTAATATAAAATATATGAATGTAAATTACGGATACTGTTGTATCAACCTGACGCTAGACAAAGCTGGAATAAAAATTGGTCGATCGATGATTAAGAAAACTTTCGATGCTCGAGGAATCAAGTATGCTGGTGAGCTTGCTGAAGCAAACATTCGAGACATGATCGAAATTATCAAATGGAACCATCAAAACGACGTCAAGCTTTATCGCATGTCTTCAAATATGTTTCCATGGATGTCAGAGTATGAACTTACTGATTTACCAAATTGGTCAACAATTCAAAATTTACTTAAAGGAGCTGGTACTCTTGTTCAAAAATATGGACAGCGTATTGGATTCCATCCAGGTCAGTTTTGCGTACTTCCAAGCCCAAACCAAAAAACAGTCGATAATTCTATTAAAGAATTAGATCAACACGCCTTTATTTTAGATACGATGGGTCTTCCTATCAATCAGCAATATTCTATGAATATCCATGTTGGTGGTTCTTATGGTGACAAAGAAGCTGCAATTCAGCGATTTATTGATAACTTTAAATTGTTATCTCCTTCTGCGCAATCCCGTCTAATTCTTGAAAATGACGATAAACCAGCTCAGTATTCTGTTTCAGATTTGTATCGAATTTATCAGGCAATAGGAACACCAATCACGTTCGATTACCATCACCATAGATGTTATGAAGATCCGATGCCAGAAAAAGAAGCATTAGAATTGGCGGCATCGACATGGCCTAAAGGAATTCGTCAGTTATGCCACTATTCAAGTGCAAAGAAATTACATGAAGATTCTAGTGCTATTATCAGAGCACATGCAGATTACTTATATGAATATATTGAAACGTATGGAATGGAACTCGATATTGAAATAGAAGCCAAAGCAAAAGAATTGGCTCTACAAAAATATCAAAAAGATTTTACATTAATATATAGCTAAAATATAGAATCTACCAGTGAAACAAAAAACAATTGAGTTAGACAAAATTAAAAAAGATGTCAACTTATTCCTAGATGCCCTGAAAAAAGAGGGTATCGAAACAAAAACAGTATCGAAACTTATAACTTCAGCTCTTGTTGAAAAAAGAAAGTTGACAAAGGAGGAAGGAGCGCATGTTGTAACTCAATTAAAAAATATTGGTAAAACTCTTGGACTAGCTACAATATTCTTGATGCCCGGAGGATCTATATTCTTTATATTAATACACTATCTTGGAATCAGAGATTATTTCCTGTCAGATAGTTTTAATTATTTAAAAAATAAAGATATATAAAATCTATAACAATACATAAAAAAATATAAAATTATGGCAAGTATTAAAAAATTCGAAGACTTTGTATCAGAAATGGACAGAGCAGAAGAAATTGAAGACGTTGTATCTACTGAAGGTACTCCAGAAGTTAAAACAGCAGAGGAAACTGAAGAAGAAGCTGAAGAGGTTCAAGGTGTTGACGAAGCTGGCGAAGCTAATTTAGGAACTGACGATAGCGCAAAAGAAGTTGCAAAACCAGTTTCTGAAATGTTAAAAGAATGTTACGAAGCAATTATTGCTGAAGCTAAAGTTTGGGAAGAAGATGCGCATGACGAGCATACTGTTGAAACTTACATGGCTGAAAATGCATCATTAGTTGCTGGATTAGCAGCAAACACTCTTAAAGAAATGAAAGCTGATATGGAAACTGAAGCTTACGAGGCATGTTTAAACAAAATGTCTGAAGCATTCGCTAAGAAAATTAATGAGATAAAAGAAATGAAAGACGCAGTTGATGCGGAAGACGTTGAATAAACCCCATTTAAACTAAATAAAAAGTCTATATATAATACAACATATATAGACTTTTTTTATGCCTAAAATACCGACAGAAATAATTTATATGCAAGTTGCATATCAGTTCGCAAAGCTTAGCTACGCTGAACGCAGAAAAGTGGGTTGTGTTATTGTTAAAGATAAACAAGTAATCTCATTTGGTTATAATGGAACTCCTCATGGCTTCGACAATGAATGTGAGTGTCAAATTAAGATGGATCCAGAAGCTGGAGCATGGTTAGATTTCGAAACTATCGAAAAACAATGGCCTCTTGAATCTTCAAAGGGTAGATACAAATTAGAAACAAAACGTGAAGTTCTTCATGCTGAATCAAATGCAATCATGAAGGTTGCAAAATCAACAATGAGCTGCGAAGATGCTGATCTATACACTACAACATGCCCTTGTTTTGACTGTGCCAAATTAATCATACAAGCTGGAATCAAAAAAGTATATTATACCGAAGATTATAGAGATATGAGTGGTGTTGAGCTACTTAAAACTGCAAAAATTGATGTTGAACAAGTAATTGTATGGAATGAGTTTTAATAAGAGAATAATACCAAAAGTAGAAGTACTAGAAACTTATTTAAAAGAAAATGGTGGCAACGCATTTTATTGGAGATATATCAGAAATGTAGATGCTATGATGGGAAATAGTAAAGGAATCGACTATATAGCAAAATTTGAAACTAAATACTACAGTAAAAATGAAAGCGATCCAGAGTTCTATCAATTGGATTAAGAAACAATTTTTAAAAAAAGAATATAATTATCAAAATACACAAATAATGGAATTAGTGAAAGAAGATACCATCAAATACCAGTGGAAAAAAGGAGACGATTTTGGGAAAATTGTTGAGGTAAAAGACAGTGATGATAAATTTACGTACTTTACAGACGGTTCTCAAATTTTTAATGGAGTCATTGATGAATTTTTAGAGAAAATAGTCGGTGGAGAAGTACCATTTCCAGGTGCGATCGATTTGAATGCAATATCGTCTGGTATTAAAGTTACGCCAACACCGAAGCCTACTAAAAATAAAATAGTAGAAGAGGTTCAAATAGAACCTGAAAAATCAGCATTAGAGGAATTGGTTGCAAAGCTTTCTAAGAAAAACATGGAACCTTTTCAAACTACAATTAATTTAAACATACCGAATAAACAGATATTTGATATGTTAATTGATAATGCAGATGAAGACAAAGAGAATTTAATTAACACAATTGCCAAGGTGGCAGTCTCTCAAATTGAGATAAATAAACTACAAGAATATCTAACAGAAGAGGTAACAGTCTTCATAAACAATTATTACAATGGGTAGAAGTACGACAAATTCAAGAAAAGCAAAAAGAAAACAGTTTCAAATTTCTAAGTATTTAAAAATTAAAAACATGTTTGGGAGATTCTCTCCAGAAGGTATTGCATGGGCAACTAAAATGAGAGAAGATGGTTTAAAAATGCATGAAGCTCATGTTAACAGAGTTAACGATCAAATCGAAGATGCATTGCAAACTAAAGCAAACGATTTAAAAAAGACGTGGTCCGAAATAGGATATAATGAAGCTGAAATCACAATGTTAGAAGAGGCATTTTTTACGTTAGCTATTAAAAACAAAGCAACTCGTAGAGAAGATAAAAAAGCAGCTAGAAAATTAATGAAAGATGCGTCTAACTCATTAAAATCTAGAGTAAATGCAAACAGTTAAAATAACGCTTGCTGATAATGGTGTTATAAAAACTGTGATTGATGATAATATTAATTCAGCTGGAGAATCTTTTGAATCGACAACTGTTTATGATTTTGATGATTCAACCGCAAAATTAAGGTTCATTAACGAACTTTGTGTAGATATTGGATTATCTTTTGGTAATTCAAAAAGCAAACACCAAATAAAGGTTATCGAAGATTGGGGAGTAGATTTTATACCGAACAATGATGAGAAGCTTGAAAAAATAAAAAGTTTAAAGATAGAACTTGACCGTCTTTCTTAAACATTAACAATTAAATGAATAATCTAACGATTGAATGCGTATGGTGTCCATCACGAAGAGAATTTAATAGATTTATAAGAAGTACAGACAAAGAGATGACTAAAATCATCGACCATGTCTCTATTAAAAATAAACTTATTAAATCGGATCCTTACGGCCAAGATCCAAGCAATTCAATTATAGGATTAACAATAATCAACGAAATTACGCGATGCTTACGTTTAGAAACAATGAACGTAAATCGCGTAATTTATTTGTTTAAAACGCTAGACTTTGAGATTGTAAATAATTTTAAAGAGATGGCTGAATTAAATAGTGAAAGGGAATTCTCAATTACCCTAACAGTTATTAACACGAAAGAAAAAATCGAAGAACGAATCATATCTCTTTTTGATTCGGTTAATACTATCAATAATGATTAGACATAAACTTTTTTCAAAAGGAGAACAAATACATGTTCTAATTTCAAACAATCGATATAGCAATATCGTGTTTCCTGTTAAAGCGATTATCCATGATGTGGAATTTAACGACAAGATGCCAAGGTATCAGGTTCGTATCCTAAAGTTCTACGATGATATCGATTTTCTTAAGAGGTATATGTTCGACATGAGGTTTGAAAAAACATTTGATGGTGGAGTTACTTCTTTTAGAATAGCACGTCAAAAAATAGCAAGTGTAAAGGAATTTCAGGAGCATATTGATACTAAGTGGGAATCCTTTCTAATAGTAGTTGATTCTGTTATGTGTACCCGAACATATGGCGAAATTAGCGAGTTATATAATAACATACAAGACTTTTTGATCGAAAAAACAATCAGGGATCTGTACGAACTTACAAATAGATCTACATATTCTAAGGGAAAATATCATTACGAAAGTAAGGGTGTTTTTGAAGCCCATATTAAAAAATTCTTAGGCGAAAGAGCCGGCAAAGAAAGGAATTATTTTGAAAAACTACTTTATAGACCTCTATCTGCCGACTATGATAATTTAGAATAGTCTAGTTTCTTGGATATATACTTAAATAAATATATTTAATAAGCATGGCGGACGAAAAAGGATGGTTTGACAGACAAAAAGATAAAGTCAAATCAACATTCAAAGTAGCAAAAGATAGTTCTTTAGGTAAAGGATTTATCAGTGCATATAATAATGTTATTGGTAAAGAATTTGGTATGATTGACGGTGGTACTCCAGATGGAGTTCACTCAGGTACCAGGGGTAAAAGTAAAGGATTGAAATCTGCGCCGAAAAAACCAGACCAAACTGGAAATCGTGCAGTTGCGAAAGATCAGCCATTTACTCTTGTTGAAACAGGAGGATCTAAATATTATACTGATGTTCAACCTTCAGAAAGTTATACTCCAAAAGGAAGTGAAAGTACGAGTAATACTGGAACTAATGAACCTGCTAAAGGACCACTAGTGCCATCATTAAAAAGACCATACTCTCATTTTAATCATTATTCTCTAATAAATTATAAAGGAACTCCACTGACTGGTGCTGTAAACGGAGTAGAAGGAAATGCAGGAGGAGGAACAATCTATCAGAAAATCAATATGGATAGCTTAGCTAATCCAACTGTTACTAAAATTATTGAAGTTACTAGTACAAATACCAAAAACATGGGATACCGTTATAATTATTCCGATTTTGCACTAGCTAAATACTTTAATAAAATACCAAATACTTATTTAATTACTCTTAGGAGATTTGCATATCCTGCAGCTGACGACATTATTACACCAACTCAAATGGGAGCAGATGGAAAACCAGTAGAAATTATGCAACCTGATATTGCAAGAGCAGTTACATGGCTTGGAGAAGCTCCTGGAAATAATATGGCTGAAATATTAAAATTTTCACATGGGTTTGGTTGGAAAGAAGCAGAATCTGCGATGCAAACAATAACTTCACCGAGTAGAGAAGCATCAGCTGGTAAATTCGGTAGTATAGTTAATAATCATAAAGTCCTATCTGCCATGGCAAATGGAGCAGCAGGACGTGGAGCCGTTGAATCAAACGCGCGAGATCAAAACGCGGATCATGATCAATTCATGAACACATATCCTAATCACGTTTTTGGAGCACTTAATGTAATCAAACAAGTTTTGATTAGAGAACAGGGTCTTAATTTTTCGCAGGAATTTAGTCTGAAATTTGAATACGAACTACGTAGTTTTGAAGGAGCAAACCCTAAAATTATGATGCTTGACCAATTAGCGAATCTTTTAGCGCTTACATATAACAATGCTCCTTTCTGGGGAGGATCTGTTAGATATATTGGAGGCGGTGGAGGAGCTGCAAAACCATTAGGTAACCTGAATAAATTAAGATCAGGTGATTATGGCGGATTTGCAGCATCTATTGTTACAGATATGGGTAAGATGTTTGGAGGAGCTCTTAAAGGAATGGGAACGGGTGTTGATAAAATGCTTTCTGGGGATTATAGTGGAGCGCTTGCAAGTTTAAAAGACAATAAAATGCTAAACAACCTGATCGGTGGACCCGCAATGGAAATGTTTAACACGCCTCAAGGCGCCGAAGCTGCTAATGCGCTATTGACAGGAGATCCTACTGGAAACTGGCACGTAACTATTGGAAATCCATTAGATCCAATTATGGTTATTGGTAATTTATGTATGACTGATTGTGAGATAACTTTTGAAGGGGCTAATTCACTTCAAGATTTTCCGGAAAGATTAGTTGCAGTTATTAAATTAAAGCCAGGTAGACCTAGAGATAAAGCAGAAATCGAATCAATGTTTAATGCTGGGCGAGGTAGATTTTATCTACAGCCAGATGATGTTGCTGATATTAACGCAACGACCGATGTTAACCAATGGGGTAACAAGGATAAAGGAGGGGTTAAAAAAGGAGACTTTATTAATGTCTTTAGAAAAATGAGTAATGGTTAATCTATACTATTAAAAATAAAAACAATAATGAGATTTAATACTTTAGAAAAAAAGCAAAGATCAATAGATAACACAAAATACGTGTTTACTATGCCAACTGTTATATTTACAGACAATGTAGATATAATGGGGGAACATATTGTTACCGAAGATCAGGTTGGTAGAATAGATTTAATCTCTTTAAAGTATTATAGAGACGCTGATTATTGTGATTATATATTAAAATGGAATGGGATATCGAATCCATTTATTATTGCAGAAGGAGATGTTTTAGAAATTCCAATAAATACTTCAGTTCTTGCAACTATTAAAACTATAAGACTAGTAGGACCTGCAAATCAAATCTCGATTAGAGACCAATTTGTTGACACCAAGAGACTTCCGGTTAAAGATGCTAAGAGAATTGAATATCTACAAAGAAAAGCTGCTCAAAAAGCAAACGGATCAAAACAGATTTTACCTCCTAATATTTTAAAAGATGGAGATTCTAATATTCAAATTGGAAACGGATTTATTACTATTTAATGGCAGCAATTGAAAATCATATTCTTACTATAACAGAACCTACTATTAAATTAGATCAGGTTAAATTCGCATCGCTTGGTGAAGGTGAAGGTAATGAAAAAGCAAATACAAGCAAGGGTTATATTTTAATGGTTTCGATCAATGGATATACTTTTAGTGATTGGGAAATTCTTTCGATGGAATTAGACTGTACTGGTACAGTTCCAACAATAGATTTATCAATTATTGATACCGAAGGTGTTTTTGGAGTTGATTCATTTCCAAGAGATGGTGATGTTATTAACTTTAGAATGGGAACATTGGACAAAGACCAATATAAAGACATAAGAATTGATTTCGATATTTCAAATGCCGATGCACCGCCTCAGCGAGCAGAGGGTCGTGGAAATAAGTATCATTTTTCTGGTAGAATAAAAGTACCTGGATTATATTCTGAAGATTGTAAATCTTATGGAGTTGGTACATCATTAGACCATATTGAATCTATTGCAAATGATTTAAAACTTGGTGTTGCAACCAACATTGACGCAGCTGATGATTCGATGAATCTGGTTATACCGTACAATTCTATGTTTGATACATTAGAAGATTTGGTTCGCCACTCCTACATTGATGAGGATAGCTTCCAGACATATTGTATTGATCCTTATTACTATGTGAATTATGTTAACTTAAATAAGTTAATGGATTCTGAAGAAAAAATAGAGAAAATGATTGCTGCTTTCGAAAAAGATCTAGCAGATACACCACAAGCTCCGGCTGAAGGGGTAAATAAGGCTCAAAGAGCACTTATTCTTACAAATCATAAAAGAGACCAGGGTTCAAATCTATTTATAGTGAAACAATCTCTTAAAAACAAAGCAGGAGCTGCAGCAAAAAAGAACGGTTACAAAAGGGTTCTTCAATACTTTGAAAATGACTCAGATGAGGGATTAGTTTCTCACGATATCGAGCCATTAGCAAGTAAAAACATGAAGGATATCGAAGAGCCTATGAAAGGTCGTCGCGACGAGGATCGATATAAGAATGAAATTAAATATAAGTATGTTGGTAGAAAGTGTGGAGATCCTGAAACTTCAAATACACATTTGAATTACGAGTATTCTGCTATAAACAACGCTCAAAACATGGCTGAAGTTACTAAAATGTCTTTAGATATTGAATTAGCTACTTTTAATCCAGCACTACATAGATTTCATAAAATACCTGTTCTTATATACACAGGAGAAAGACAGAGATTAGATGCTGAAAATCAAGTAAAGGAAAAGAAGGAAAAGGATGGATTTGATAGTAAGCCAACTGATCAGGAAAACGGTGGATTAAATCCAGGTGAAATGGTTGTCGATGAATTTTTAAGCGGTTATTATGTTATTGGAGGTTTTAAATACCTTTATAAAGCAGGAGCTACTTCAGTTAAACAAGAAGTTAATTTATTAAGAAGAGAATGGCCAAGTAGGGTTAATAATATTAATAAAGAGACAGTTGCCCCTGCGACAACGCCTCCACCTGCTCCAGCACCTCCTGTTGCTCCACCTCCAGCACCAGAACCTCCAGCGCCAACTCCAGAACCAGTAAAAGAACCTGTTCTTTCATTAGATATTAAATGGATCAAAGACGCTACAAATTATAAATTAGGATTTTGGCTTGAACAACCTATAAAAATATCTTGGAAAGCAGACGACAAATCGCTAGTAACAGAAACTCCTAAAGTTAAAATTAAATTTAAAGGACCTTCTGAATATGGAGCTGAAACTTCGGTTTTTATGGAAGATAAAAAAGAAGGAAGTGCATGGAATGAAAAAATATGGAATATTGAGGCAACGATTCCTAAAGATACATTTAAAGATAAAACAGGTAAATACGACATTGAAGTTATATTAACATATAAAGACCAAGAAGTTAAAGAAACTTCATCATGGACATTTAGAGAATGGAAACCTGGAGAACGCTTTGGTTATCCTGGCGCTGTAACTGAATCTAACTCTGGTAAAGTTTATCAATGGGAGACAGTAAGCGGTGAAGAACCTGGAACATATATAGGAAAATACACTTTATCTGGTGAAGCTATTAAAAGAAATAAAGGCGAATCTCCTATGAATGGTAAAGTTGAAGGAACAAACGGACAAGATGTGTTAAAGCAGGCTCAAGCAGCAGCAGAGGCTGAACTAATGAAAAAATAAAGATAGATAATATATGTCAGATTTTAAAACACCAAACGACTTTAGAAAAGGTTCATATAATAAGTACCCGTACCAGGATCCTACTTACCTTTCGTTTGCACTGATGTTTGACTGGTTCGATCCTGAAAGTTCACCATTATTGTCTGAACCTGCAGAAGCATTTTTAGCAAAACTAGCAGAAACTGATTCTTTTTATAAAGAAAGACTTGAAGATCTTCAGGCATTTAAAGATGCTCTTTACACAATCAATATGGAATTACCATGGTACTGGCAATCTCTTAAAGGATTGGAAAGATTGCAGCAATATGATCCATTAAGAAATTATTGGGGTGGAGATGATGCAAAACTTGAAATTGAAACTTTAGAATCATTAAACCTTCCAATTGCTGGTTTAATGCACTTATACAGAAGAGCAATATTTGATGAGCGTAAATGGGGTTACATACTTCCTGTGAATTTAAGAAAATTTAGAATGTGGGTTTATGTTACTGAGGTTAGAACAATTCAAGTTAACGCAGATACTAAGGTAGGAGGAGTTAACAAAAATACAGCTCTTAAAGATTTTCCTTCAAATATTAAACCAACAGTAGATGTAACAAACAAGAATAAAGACATTATGGGTACCGGCGGTAGACCATACTTTATGATTGGTTTAGATTATTGTGAATTTGATATGATGACTGGATCTAATATTTTTGCAGATCTTTCTAAAAATCCAGAGAATGTAGCATCTAACTCGATTGGAATAACATATGCATCATCTAAAAAGGTAGAGGCAAGAGTACTTAATGGTATTATTGATCCTTTAACATATTCATCAAATCAATTATCTCCGGCTCCTGATTCTGAGTTTTTTGAACCAAATTCAAAATCACCTATGGAATTTGCCAAAGATAAACTTAAAGGTAAAATTGATGAAGTTTCAGCAAAAGCAAAAGATAGCGCTAAGAAATTAGCCGAAGCAAAAAAAGCAGAATTAATACAAGCTGCTAGAGACAAAACAGTAAATAGAATTCCATCATTTGAAAATGTATACTCTAATTTTATTAGAAAAGTTGATGCATCTACAAATGTACAACAAGTTGCAAAAGATTTAGGAAATGTAATTCCAACAAATATATCTAATGTCGCTGCAGGTACAACATTTAAACAAGCACTTGATAAAGGAGCACAAAACGCGGTTAAAAACTTAGGAAACGTTCACGATTAATGGCAACAGATAAAGAGTTAGACAAAGATAATATTAGGGAAACCCACTGGATTGGTGAGGTTGTAGATAATGCTGATCCTAAGTTTCTTGGTAGATGTCGTGTTAAAGTTTTTGGTAAGTTTGATAAACTACCTAATGATGCTATTCCATGGGCAACTCCAATGAATCGTGATTTTGTAGGATCTCATCATACTCCAAACGTCGGAACTATTGTTGCAGTTCGTTTTGATAACGGTAACATATATCACCCTGAATATTGGTTTCAAATCAATCAAAGCAAAGCTTTAAAGGCTGATGTATTAGAAAAGTCAGGAAAGGCGCAAGATGTTGTATCATTAATATATGACGAGGTAAGAAATATTAGAATCTATCACTCACCTGAGGATGGATTGGTAATTACTCGAGGAACTGGAGCAAAAGAGAGACCCCTAATTCAAATCGATGAGAAGGGTTATATTAAAATATCGAGTGCTGAAAAGATATTTTTAGATTCTGGAAATGTATTTTTAAGTAATACAGGAGAAGGTAGTGAAGATGAAGCAGAACCTACAGTTCGTGGAGTATCTCTTGAAAAATGGTTGAATAAATTACTTGATGATTATAAAAATCATTTTCACCCAACTGGAGTTGGTCCTTCAGGACCTCCAGCAGCTGTAACACCTTCAACAGTTAGCAGTTTAAAATCATCTCACAAAGATTACCAACAAAAAGGTAAATAGGATATATAAATTTCTAAACGTATATTATTATGCCTGCACAATGGCCAATTTTTATTAACAATGTATCTGCAAAATTAGCTAGCTTGAGTGCATCAAGCATAGACGAATTTGCTGTATTTCTTGCTGGTGAATATTTTAATAGCGTAAAAACTTCGCAAACGATGTTTGGAAACATGCATCAATCTGGTCAAAAACCAATTCTTGAAGAGGGCTTCAAAAAAGCATTTAAGAAAATATATGAGGAAGAGGAGATTGAATTTGAAAGTAAATTCTCTAATTCAAAATATGCCGATATGTTTGAAAAGTCTTCAGGACCAGATACTAGTTTTGATACATATTGTGAACTTGAAAAATGGACAGAAAAAAACAAAGATACTTTAGAGAAGTTTATATTTTATCCATTCTTTCCATCAACATGCCCTACTGAAGAAAAACCCCCAGTTACTGGAGAAATCGACTATAATTTATTAGAAGAGGCTTCGAAACCAGGAGAACCTGAAAAATACATCACGATGACGATTTCTGGTTTTACTGAAGGAATCAACTACAAATTATTATATTCAATCAATGGAGCTGATCAACCAATTCAGATTGCGACAGACAATGTATTACATGTGCTTGCACCAACCCAATCCGGATCTTACACTTATATTTTTAAGGGTGTTTATGACCCTGACGGGACTACCTTACTAAAAGAGATAAACAAAACAATAACTTTGGAAATTAATCCGGAAGGAGTTAAAGTTATTGAAGAGATCAAAGATCCATTTGCTGATAAAAAAATAAAACCTTCGATTCCTGAAATGACAGAAGATGAGCGTGCTAAAAAAATAGCGCTTCGAGTTGTTTATCAAAATGATGGATCCCCAGAATATGGAGAATGGGTCGATAGATTAGACATTGGCCATAATAAAGCATTTGGTAAAAAAGTAAAAGCCGAAGTTTTTAAAATACTAGGAGTAAAAGGAAATACTTACGAAGATATAAAGGACAGTGTTGCTCGTAAAAAAGCATTATTAAAGGCAGAGTCTTTTAGAAAAGATTTAATTGAACGCTTTAATAAACAAGGTAATTCAGGAGGAGTATTTGGAATTACTAAGAAAGATATTGAAGATGGATTTAAAGCAGAACTTAAAAAATATGAAAATCAATATAGGAACTCTCTATCAGAAAGCGATTTAATTAAAGACATTTTATCTGAAGATAAAACTCTTAAAAAAGAGGATGCAATTAAAAAGTTATATGGACTTCCAAAGGTTAGTAATATACCTAATCCGATAAATGAATATATTTTTCAGGAAGAGCATATCGACAATAAGCCGAGAATACCGAATTGGTTGAATGCCGCCGATATTTGCAAATTTGTTTATTTTGGAGAAATTGACAAACGGATGGAGGGATATTCAGATAGAAATATGAAAAAAGATAATTCATCAAACAACTTTTTTGATAGATTTATTTATGAAAATGCAGAATTGAAAAGAAACACTAAAAAGATAATAGAATATCTTAAAGAGAAAAATAAGTGGTATGATCTGTTGAGAAAATGGGGTAATTCAATGACTGGTAAAGTAGAAGAGGATTCGCAAGGTGGCGATGGATATGACTTAATGGCGCAGGCTATTATTGATTATTGGAAAAGTACCGCAGTTCAGCCATTTGCTCCTGGTCCACCAATAACACCATGCACTTCAGTACCTCCGCTTGGTGGTAAATATGCTCCAATTTCATATGGAAATAAAAACGCTTTGGCGAGCGACTTAAGAAAGGCATGGAATACTGGAAAGAGATTTAAAATACAGCCCCTAATGCCAGTTGCGTCAAAGGCAGTTGCTTCGGCAGTTGCGGTTTCATGTGCAAAGCATTTATTAGGAGTTAAATTCCTATACTTAGGCGGATTAATAATTCCAGTAGGTCCACCAATCCCTATGGTAGGCGTAAGTCCGACAACATTCTAAAAATTCAATATATAACTTATAAATTATTAACCCTTAAAAATTAAAACAATGTCACAAGACGTTAAAACAAAAAAAGAAATTGCAACTGAAGGAAACCCTAAATTTGATTGGGATGCTCACTTAGCAGATTGCCCAACAAATTTTAGAAAACCAAATTTGCACGTTAAAGCTCCAGCTGGAGTTAAAGTATATTCAAGAGCACCTTACGCTCAAGAATTACTTGATTTGATGGAGAAATTTGAATCAACAGCTCCACAGGTATTTAATGTTGTTATTGGAGAAACTCATACTGGTACTGTATATTCAGTAGACCAAGAATGGGCTTCAATCGACATTGGACACAGAGAAATGGTATATGTTGATATGAACAGAGAATCAAAAGTCTCAAAGGCAAGATTAATTCCAGGAGAGAAATTAGCAGTTGAAATCGTTGCAGATAGAAGCTCAAACTCTAGAGGATTTATTGTAGGTTCAGTTGAAGCTGGAATTAAAGCAGCTGCACTTAGAGAAATGCTACAATCAGCAGAAACACAAAACACTGCTTATATTGGAACAGTAACTGGAATGATTCCAAACGGAGGTTATTTCGTAAATGTACAAGGCATTGACTGTTTCATGCCAGGTTCTCTTGCAGGTATTAACAAACTTGCAGACTTTGAATCAGTATTGAACACTCAAATGTATGTAGTTCCTATGAGTTATTCTCCAGAAAGAGGTACTGTAATTGTTTCGCATAGAAAATATTTACAAGCATTAATCCCTGGTAAAGTTGAAGAACTTAAAAATACAATGGGAGAAACCAAAACTGGAAATGTTACAGGTTCTGCTAAATACGGAGTATTTGTTGAATTCGATGGTTGTTTAACTGGAATGATCCATGCAAATGATTTAAACCCTGAATTTGCGAAGAAACACAAAGCAAGAGAAATTAATCCAGGAGACGAGATTACTTTTATCGTAAAAGAAATCATCACTGATGAGAAAATCACATTAACTCAATTGGAGTATGTTGAAACTGTAGATCCATGGAAAGAAATTGGAAATAAATACAAATCATTCCCAGTTGAAGTTAAAGGTACAATAAAATCTGTTAAGGATTATGGAGTATTTGTTGACATCGGAGACGGAATTGTAGGATTATTGCATGTATCTGAATTACCAGAAGGGGTTGAGATTACATCAATCGCAAAGAATGATAATATCACAGTTCAAGTTACAAGAATTGAAGTTGAAACAAGAAAAGTTTTCTTAAAACTATAGTTGTTAATAACTTTAACATAAATTTAACAACCCAGATTTTCGGATCTGGGTTTTTTTGTTTATATTTACATATAAATTAAAAGATAAATACAATATGAACAAATTCAAAACATACGGACAATTCATTAACGAATCCAATCAAAATAATATAGTTAACGTTATATTAGATTCATTGGAACCTACGATCGTCGAGATGGTAGCTGCTACTGAAAAATGGTTTGTTGAAACGTTCAAACAGGAATTCACCAAGTATGATAGAGAAAGCGCCAGATTAAATTTAATCTATGATATGGTTAAATCTATAGAGATGTATACTCTACCAACAGATTCACTAATAACACTTAATGTTCGCAAAAGTGCTAAAGGAAATATTGAAATTTCTTCTCAAATCCAAAGAGAAGGAACTACTTATAGTTTTATGACCGAAGCGATTTATGCAGGTGGTCACAATATCCAAAGACTTCATTATAGATATATCGTTAAGACAGATATCCCTAAAACAGGTGCTAGCGAAATTTCAAAAGAATATTCTGAGAAGATTAAGAAAATGTCTAAGCTTGAAAAACTTAACCAAGAAATTCAGAGCTACGAAGTTAGAATTAAAAGAGCAACTGAAGATGCTGAAACAAATTCTAAATTAACTGATGCTGAAATCGTACAATCTATTAAAGATAATTCTAAAGACTCATGGTATGAATGGCCAACTTGGGATGAAATTGTAAGTAGAGATGCTGCTAAAAATTACAATAATGACGAATCATTCTATAATTCAGAACGCGATAATGGAATTGATAAAAGAATTGCTTCTTGGAAACAAATGAACATCGAATGGAAAAGAAAGTCAGTTGTAGATTATCAAAAGACCTTAAAAAAGTTACAAGCAAAGCTAGATTCTATGGTATAGGTTATTTTATTTTAGATATATAATCTAACTTAAGTAATAATATCTAGATAATAATGAATAACCTAAACGATTCTAACGTTTTGCAAAATGCCTTAGTTGGTGTTGAATTTGAATTCTATTCAAATTTTAGTGCTGATGAAACTGCTAAAAAATTAGCAAAACTTCTTGGCAAAAAGATTCATGTTGAAACAAAAGCGCATAGTGATTTTGATGTAACTCAAGACGAATTTAAAATAGAACCAGACATGTCAGGCGGAGCAAAGCTTCTTGAACTTGTTACTGGAGCCCTTCCTTATTATGCAGCAAGATTGATGATTATCAATGTTTGTAAATGGATCGAAGAAAATGGCTACACAAATGATAGATCTTCAATTCACTTGAATCTTTCTTTTGATAAATCTAAAATAGAAAATAAATACAGAATCTCGAAAATGAATGTTCTTAAATTCATTCTTGATTTTAATGAAGAGCAAGTATTTAAGTTCTTTCCAAAAAGAGAAAATTCAGCATACGCTAAATCTATAAAGTTCGTACTTCCAAAAGAAGATACTTATTTCTTTGATGGAAACTATATTAATCAACAAAACTTTATTTATCCAGATACTAAATACTACGGTATCAATTTTGACAAAAGACATAAAAACTATCTTGAATTTAGATATGTTGGTGGAGCAGATTGGGAAAAGAAAACAACTACAATTTTATATTTAGTCGATCAATTCTTACTTCAATTGTGGAAATCAACCGAAAATACAGATTTTACCGCACTAAATTCAATTGAACTTAAGAAAATAATATCTTCAAATCAGAGAATTATTGATGCTCGTAAAGATTGGAAAACAATTTCAAACAATTGGAAAGGTGTTAAATTTACAGTAGATCTTCAAGACAATCCCAAAGTAGTAGATCTTTATTGGCCAAGTGTTAAAGAAAGAGTTATGAGATTATTCACACATGGTGATCTTTCAAAAGGACATATTAATTATGATTCAGATTCAGGTAGAATTCAAGTTGCTAATGGAAGATTAGAATATTGTGTCGATCTTAGAGGTTATGAATTTGTAGATTGTTTTTTACGTGGAGAATTTACTGAATGCGATATGTATGGATGCGATGTTAATGGATCAGATATTCATTACTGTAACTTTTACTCTTCAACTCAAATTAATAGTTCAAAACTAGATGGATCCTATGTTCATGGGTCTTGTGTTGCGACCGACTGTTATGTTTATGGAAAAGGAACATTTAAAGGTTCTATGAAGGGTGGTATATTTAGAGAGGGAATGTACGATAAAAAAATTGCTAAATTTGATAACGACGTTGAAATTGTTAAATCAGAAGCAATATAAAAATAAAATAATAAAATGAGTGAAATAATTGTAGGGGGTCAAGGATCTTTAGTTGATCCATCATGGGACAGTGGATGTTTTAATGCGTTTGTAAATGAATTAGCCGATGAAATTACAGGGTCATGTATGATTCCTATGAATTTACCTAGAAGCGAAGTTATGAACATTGTTAATAGAGCTAAAAAATGGTTTTATAAAAATTATGAGTATTCTGTTAGAGAAAACTTCATGGTTTTGCCAATTGAACTATTCTCATCAGAACACTTCAAAAAAACAAGAAGTTTTACCCTACCTGGAATGAATCCAGCTACCGGTGGTAATGAAGTTTATTCAGTATATGGGCTTGGTGAAGTTGGGTCTAATTGGGGAGGGTCGATGGATATTAACTTTACACAAGGTGATTTTGCAATCGAAAGAATGTTAATGGGAGGAATGTACGGTGGAACTAAAACTGGAGCCGCTGCCGAAAATTTACAATACTTTGTAATTAATGAAAGTTTCTTTGATTTAGCACGACAAATTATGAGAAACCCTTTAAGTTATAACTATAATCAATTAACACATGAGTTAAGATTTACTGGAGAATCTCCAAAGAAAAATGTTATTCTTGAAGTTTATGAAACAATTCCTGAATGCGCATTATTCCAAGATGAAGCTTTCTTTAGATATTGCGCAGCAAAAATCAAAATTTCTTTAGGACAAAAACTAGGAATATTTGGATTCACGCTTCCTGGGAATATTCAAGTTAATCCAGATTTAATTAAAGGTCTTGGTGAAGACGAGCTTGACAAATTAATCGAAGAAATTAAATCAGATGAAGGTACCGACTGGATGATGCATTCTTAAAAGAATATATATTATTATGGAATTATATATAAAAACGGTAGGAGATCCTAATTTTGATCCAGAACAATTACAAGCAGATGAAGATATTCAAATGCTTTTAACCCAAATTGAAACTCTTATTTTTACAAATAAAGGAGAAGTTTTGGGTAACCCTGAATTTGGCTTGAATATAGATGATTACGTTTATTCATTTAGATATAATGATACAATGTTACAGAGTATGATCGCAGATGGCATATATAGATATTGTCCACTTTCATATAAATATCCTGTAAATGTAAGTGTTGAATTTACACCAGAAACAGAAAGAAACATGGTCTTTATAGACATAACTATCGATGGTAGATATGGAATAGGACTATATGTATAAAATATAAAAACGATGGCAGAACTTAAATTTTTATCAAAAGCTAGAATTAAAGCTAGCGAAATGTTGGATGATACCAAAACATATATCAGTAGATTATATGGGAGAAGTGGTGATTTGTTTTCAACATCATCTCCGTTCGCTCAAATCCTTGAGGTATTAACGGAGCTTACAAACTTAGTTTTCTTCTACATTGAAGATGCTACAGTTGAGCAAAACATTTTAACAGCACAAAATCCAGAATCAATATATGGACTTGCAAGACTTGCAGGTCACGATCCATTTAGAGGAAGTTCAGCAGTTGGAGAAATTAAAGTAAGATTAAATACCAGTGCATTTAACGAAATTGCAGGAGATGCCATCAATATTCCAGCAAATACCGTTATTAAAGCTAGCAAAAACAATCTTTCATATATATTAAAGACAAGTAACGATCAGTTTAGAATCGAAAAGAGCAATCCAGAATATATTTATATTCCTGTAATTCAGGGTAAGATTGAAAAACAGGGTGTTACTGGAACTGGTGCAAAATTACAATCTTTCAATATAATTATTAAAAAGAATACAGATCATGATTCGGTTAGAGTTAGTGTAAACAGCGAACTTTGGACTAAATATGATTCATTGTATGATATGAAAGCCGATACTAAAGGATATATGGTTAAAACAGGTATTACCGGAGGACTAGATATTTATTTTGGTAATGGTTCATTTGGTATAATTCCACCTGAAGGTTCGACAATTAGTATTGAGTACGTTATAACTGATGGTTCTAAAGGAAATTTAACAGGATCTAAAGATCTTAATTTTAAATATGAAACTGAAGGATTCGATTCTTTAGGAAATACTTACAACTTAAATAAATTATTGGAATCTTCTTTCACAGTTGCTCCAGTAATGGGATCTGATCCAGAGCCGCTTGAGTTAACTAAATTAATTGCTCCAATACAAAGTCACTCTTTTGTTTTAGCAACACCTGAAAATTACGAGGCATTTCTTTCAAGATACGGAATGTTTTCTTATTTAGACGCATATAATACTACAGAAGATGGATTTATCGATGATGATAATGTGATATATCTATTCATGTTACCGGACACTGCAAGAAAATTAACAAAGAATAATGACTATTTTAATATTCACCAAGAGGAATTCTTTTTCTCTGAACAAGAAAAGAATGGAATATTAAAAGTTCTTGAGGAATCAGGTCAGCAGATGGTAACTACTGAAGTTAAAATTGTAGAACCTAAAGCCCAATATTTTAGAATGGACGTTAAAGTTCGTTATTTTGAAGGATTTGATAAAGCAAATCTTTATACTGCAATTCGTTCAAAAATATCTAGCTACCTAATTAATATTACAAGAAGAGACAGATTACCAAAATCAGACATTATTGCTCTTTTAGAGGGTATTGAAGGAATTGATTCAGTAAATATTAGATTTGTTTCTGAAAAAGAGGAAACTGCAAGACGTAATGGATATTACTCAAGTGAAACTGTTACAGTTACTCCAAGTACTCCAATTCTTGAAGACATTGGAAATGGAAAACAAAAATATGTATTCTTTAAAAGAACAGTTGTAACAAACAATGTTAACTTTGAACCAGGAGCCGCATTACCAGAAAACGTAATTAACCTTGATTCTTTTGGCGATATTATTCTTGAAAAAGAAGAGGTTGCATTATTCAGAGGAGGTTGGCAAGATCGTGACGGAGCAATAGTACTTGATGATGCTAAAATGGGAGAAATGGCTGCACTTTCAATTTACTTTGACGAACCCGCAGTACCAAACACTATTTTTAGTAGAGTACAAGCACAAAATAGAAAAGCACTATAATGGATTTATTTAGTAATTTATTTAGAGTAAGAAAAGTAAAATCGTACGATAGTAGATTATCAGCGATGGATTCAAGGCTGCATGAAGGTAACGATTATCGTGATAACATGCTGATTAATTCAATTTCTAAATACATACAAAGAAACAATACGATGAATGACTTTATAGTTCTAATACAACACGTTGTCGCGGACTGGGTTGATTCAGTAACATACTTAAAAGCATACAAATCGTTCACTATTAGAAAGAACGATAAAAAAGTTAAATAAAAATGGCATATAAAAATTTAAGATTCTTTGACAGCGAGTCTAATGACCTTAACCTTCTCTATAATTCTACAACGAATATATGGGAAGGTATTTGTTATTTGCCAAACGTGTCAGTTGGATTATACGAAACCCTAACTATTTATATTTTAGAAGAGGTTGTAGGACCTCTAGGAAATACTAAGTTTGTTACTCCAATATCTGAAAATACGGGAACTAGTACATTTAAGTTTGAATTTTTTAGTGGGTATGATTTTAGTGAAGACATATTTTTATATAGCGCGAAAAATAATAATGGACAGTTAGAAATCCAAAAAGACAAGGTACAAAGGTATACTCTATTGGATTCTGGATCATCTACTGGTGTTGATCAAAATGGCGTAAAGATAATCAATTCTACTCTTCCATTAAACCCTATTAAATGTAATGTTGCTCTAATGAGCACTGAAGATAACTTCCACACGAGACTTTTAGATATAACTGAAGTTGACGAAAGTGGAGTTGAAACTCTAGTCGCGACAATTAGAATTTATGGAGAAACTGAAGAGGAAGACGAAAGATTATCGGTTTTACTATCGAATATTGGTATGACATTAAGTCCTGAGGATTATATGATTCTTAAGGATTCTGACATTAAAGAATTATCTCCAGACTGGTTGTTATTAAACCAAAAGAGAAAGGAATTATTATTACAGGCAAGTACTATCAAACCGTTTATTGGTACATATAAAGCGATCTTAAATGCGATCGATTTCTTTGGTTATAGTAACTTGACATTAAAAGAATACTGGCTAAACATCAACGAGCAATCTGAAAACTTTGGTAAATTAAAAGCAGTTGCTGTACCAAATCAAGAAACTGTTGGATTTTTAGCAGACAAAAGTAAAAGCCAAGAACTTCCAAGTTCTAACCTTAAAAAGACAAGTCGTTTTAGTCTTGTTTATAGATTAAATGAGCCAGATGGTAACGTTGACGAATGGGATATCCCGACAGTTAAGGAATCTACGGATTATTCACCAGACGAGGTATTAATAAAATTGTATGGACTTAAAAATAAGCTTCAAAAGAATTTTCTACCTCTTCAAGCGAAGATTGTTGATATTACTGGAGAAGGGGATTACTTTTCTCAGTTTAACTTAAACGTTTGGAATAATCAGCATTCAATAAA
The DNA here is from genome assembly GCA_032356005.1 of Ulothrix subflaccida. Classification (NCBI taxonomy): domain Eukaryota; kingdom Viridiplantae; phylum Chlorophyta; class Ulvophyceae; order Ulotrichales; family Ulotrichaceae; genus Ulothrix; species Ulothrix subflaccida. The sequence goes on from JAULKP010000012.1 coordinate 69,759, forward strand.
AGTTCAAAATGCTGGGCAAAACGTTGATTTTAGCAGATTTCCAAAAGAGAGACAATTATTTATTGAAGATTTAAGAAAAGTTGATTATAGATTAACTGGTATTTTCCAAGATTTTAATTTTCTTACAGATACCGATCGTGAAGAAATTACTGAATCAATTCAAAATTTCTATAATGGATATTACAATGAGGATTTATCTACATTTAATACGTTAGCTGGAATTCCTATCGGATGCCCTGTAGTATTAAACGCAGAATCATTTATTGATTCATGGGATTCAGCTGAATTTTCGTTTATGGACGCCGAAGATACTGGAAATCACATGTTGAATTGGAATAACTGGTGGAAGCAGGGTATTTATGAAATGGAATGGACAGTTTCTGGTCCTAATGGATATTTAAAAACATTTAGAGGTGGCGTTGGTTATACTGATAACGCTGGAGTATTTCACCCAGAATATCAACAATTCCCAATAGTTTTACCATTTGCTGGAAAATATTCAGTTGAACTTGCAATTTATGATTTATATAATGTAAGAAGTTCTCACAGAGAACCTGACTATTTTGAAGTAAAAAATAAGAATGTTGAAGTTTACGGACTATTCCAGAGAATGCTTCCTAAATTAAATTCAGATCAATACAAATATTCTTATGATACTGCAGGTAGTGACTGGGATTGGTCGAGAGAAAACACTGCAACTGTTGATAGTATTATAGCGACATACTATTTAACTTTAGACAGAGCAAACTATGTACACGACAGCCAAGATGGAGAAGAGTTCTCAACTGTTAGAAGATATGTTGATGCCTCTACGACTACAGGGTTTAACGAGACTCCAGGACCATACCAATGGAAAGAATTAAGAACTCATGTTTGGAATGATGGAGAAAAAGTTAATTGGGACATGATGAGAGTCGGCGCAGATATTAACTCATCCTTTAAGTTTGATGTTAGACAAGATATGGGATATTCAAATCAATTTCCAAAAATGTTTATTAAGCAAATAGATCCTGTTACTAATATCGAAATAAATGACACATACACAATAACTTCGACATATCCGACAAGTTCGCTTGATTTAGCAGCATGGACTAATGTTGCAAATGAACTTTCAAGTTTAAACGCAGTAGATCATCCGTTATTCTCTAAGTTTAACTTTAATCCTGTTTTAGTTGATAATGACGGAGATGGAATTGAAGATGAATGTACGTTCATACTTGCAGTTTCTGAAGAGCCTTCAAGAACACATGATTTTTTTAGTGTTGGATTTAATCATCCAACTGGTGGAGAAATAGTTCCAGGATCAGAAGTTCACTTTACTAGTTACAATCCAGATTATAACGATATCTGTATAGTTGATACTCATATGGAAGTTGACATGTTAAACCATGTTACTTTTTCATACGATATTACAAATATGCCAGGAATCATATCTCAAAAATGGAAGCTAAAAAATAATAGTCAAAATATTGATGATATATATTATAATAATACATGGCTGACATATCTATTTAAACATAAAGGAGACTATAGTATTGAGTTGGAATTGACTGACGTTAATGGAAATAAAAACACAATAAATAAAAATATATTAAAAATCATTTAAAATGGCAAGTATAACAACAATCTTAGGAACTGACAGTGTTTCTTCTTCTAGAATTGTAATTAATAACAATTTTGGTGCTCTTAATACTGAATTAGGACAAATTGCAGCAGTATTAAATACAACTGCACAGACACTTTCTTTAACTGGACAGGTTATAGCAGGTACTTTAGTGGTAAACAATGGAACAATCGATACTTTCAAAGTTACTACAACTGAATTAATCGCTAACGTAGAATCTACATTTAATCAAAAAGCTTTTTTTAATAAAGGTTTTGTTTCTGCTATCGAAAATGGAATAACTAATGGAATAACGTCTCTTCCAACGACTGGATACGACGCAGCAACTTATATTTTAGATGCGGCCCATGTTAACTTTTCAACCCCAGTTTTGCTTCCAGACGCGGTAGAAGGGCAACAATTAACATTTATTGTTTCTGGTATTCCAACTATTGTAGGAACTGTATTACCACTAGTAGTATCTTTTGATCCTGCTAATATTTCAGGACCTTCAGTTATTGAAGTTGGAGCAAAAGGTACAATTACGTTTGTATTCGATGGAACTGAATTCCATGTCTTGTCAGCAATGAACGCTACAGTAACTTACTAATAAAATAAAAACAAGCTTAAATGGCAACACCATTAATAAGAATACCCCAAGAACAAGGTGGAACTATGTATGCATTTTCAAGTGCAGCAAGGGATCTAACACGAGCTTATTATAACCCAGATATTAATTTTGAGTATTCTAAGTTTGCTTTGTTAGAGCTTCCAGTAGTTTCAACTCCTTCGGCAGCCGGAGAGAATTATATTCAATTCGAAAATTTAATCGCAGCGTCAGGTGCTCAATATACGCCAAACGCTAATGCTAACGTTGATTTTGCCGAAACTATGCAGAATTATGCATTGAATTTTGAAAACTTTATCTTAAATGATGATGATTTTGATTCAGCAATTTTTGCATCGGACGCAGAAAAGGTTTTCTTTAAATGGTTACATCATTTAGGTGCATTTGAAGTTAAAAATGCAACATCGCAACAAGTAGTATCTGGATATTCTAGAGCTATCGAAAATGAAGATACAACAAATGCAGGTAATAGTTACAATAGAGTTGTAAAATATCTTGGAAATATCGACGTTTCAAACGATAAAAACTATCAAGGAAATACATACAACGAAATATTCGTGAATGTACCTTCATCTGTTGGTTATACTCCAGATATTTTATTCAAATCAAGCAACTATAATACTACAGCAACTTCTTACGATGTTAATCTAAATGGAGGAGAAATTAATGGAAGAGCAGGACAAGCGCATCCTGACATTAATTTAACAATGAACGCTGTTGGAGATACCGCTGGAAGTAATGGCGGAGAAATTGATTTAGATCCAGCAAATACATATAATTACGGTATTGAATGGAATCAATCGATATATTCTAAAATTGCAAACGACCCTAAATTAAATAACTTCTTAGAATATTCTAAAAGAGGTGGAGACTTTAGATTTAATGCAATCTTAGTTTATTACGACATATATTCAAAATCAAATATCGTAAATAGAAGTACTAACTTATATGGTATCATACTTTTAGATAATTTTAAGGATGATCCAGCTACATCAGGATGGTACATTCCAGAATTAACAAAGTATAAACCAAACGATGTTACTGGTTTAAATGGTAATGCATTTGCACTTAAACTTAATGTTAAATTTAATTCATCATTAGATAATATTGGATTAGAATCTAACATTAATGATTACTCAACGTTCTCGATGGACATTTTCTTAGACACAACAACTGCCTTAGAAAATGCTGCAAGATTAATGGTTGAAGCAAATAACAGATATGCTGCAATTGTTGATAGATTAGCTCAAGTTGAAGACATTTTAATGACGTCGAATCAAGCAATTGATTTTGGAACAAGAATCGCTGATTTGGAATTAGCTCTTGAAAATGCAGCACTTAATTTTGCTACATCAACATCAATCATCGATATGATTACTTCAGTTAACGCTAGATTAAATCAAGTTATTAGCGGAAGTATTCCAACCGAAGTACAATACAATACTGACGTTTTAGTTAATGGTAATGGTATTAAAATTGATAAAACAAATCCTACGAATATTAAGATTTCGAATGACAATAATGGTTATACATTGAATGACATTTTTGATTATGACATAATCGGAGGAACTACTGGTAATTTATTAAACGCAGCTAATCAATTTAATTTAAACTTAACTGCTTCAACAGGGATGATAACAAGAATCAGACCATTTGATAATTTATTAAGAATTAATACTAACTCCGGAGTACTAACAGGAGATTTGAATATATACTTAGACGATAGTATTAATACATGGAAAAAAGGACAAGTTGTCAAATTATCTTTTAAAGATGTATTGCCGTCGTTAGGAACATACAAAATTAATATCTACACAGATAAAAATGCAGGCTGGATTTTAAAAGGATCTTTAGAAACTTCTACTATTCTTAGTCAAAAACCATATGCTGAATTTATATGTGTCGATGAAATAAACAAGGCATTTGAACTTGAAATTATAAGATAATATGAGCGCTAGCAATTCAATATCACAATTACTTGAGCAATTCTTAGAGTTAAATACTAACTCTTTAGAAACATTCAATAGAATTAATGAAGCAATAACCACTGATAAAGAAACAGTGGTTATTGACCTTTTCAATAGTAAGACAAACACGATGGAAACTATTCAAATCCCGGCTTTCGGATATTTGAAGAGAGAAATTGAGCGTTTGAATACTAATATTAATTCAATCAGTGGACTTGAAGGATCTAATGCAAATGTTAGATTAAAAGATGGTTCATATAGAACTATTCATACTGCACGATTAAAAGGACCTTCTCCTTCTATTACAAATCTTGCAGCACCAACAACATTCAGTACTAAATTAAACGAGTTTTTCGAAGATTTTTTAAATCCACTATTAACAGTAAATTTAGATGTAACTGGCCAAATACCAGTAGAAACTGAAAAGGTTTACGTTGAAAGATTTATTTTTAATGAAAATGATCTTGCTTCAGTAACAGCGTTCGACGAAATTTATAAAGGTGGTAGCGAAATTGATTACGCTACATTTAAAAACCAATTATTAGATGGTGCATATTTACATTACATCGATGCTGAGGTTTTAGATATGCCAATGAGAATGATTCAATACACTGGATTTTTAGATGTTATCAAAATAGATAATGTTGAAAAAACACAGGTAATTGATGGAGCATCTCAGACAAAAACGGTTAAATTATACACACTAAATAAGTTAACATACTCTGATTCTACTAAAGCTCTTAAAGATACTGAAACCTTAAAGGTTAGTGATTCATTAATTGTTAATTCAGGAAACTATAGAACAAGATACCAAATAGTTTCAATCGATAGCTCAACTTCACAAGTTGAATTATTATTGTTAGAAGGTTCTGAGGCTATTAAATTAGGTACAAATCAATTAGGAATCTATAAAGACGTAGATACTAATTTAGACATTGAAATTAAAGTTGGATTTAACGAAAGACAAGTTATCTTTGTTAAGCCAATTGATCCAGTTTCTAAAATACCAGCTGAAAACTATTCTCCAGGTATTGCGTTCTATTCGAATGAATTAGAAATCACTGATACTGCCGGAGCTAAAATGACTCTTGCTCAATATTACAAAAACGAGGTTTCTGACTTTGGACAATTTATTAAATCACTGAAGGTAGATTACATTCCGCCAGCAGCTGTTGGTATTGTTCCAAGTGCACCTGCAATTGACACAGCAAACTTTAAAGTAGTTCAAATAAATAAACATCTTACTGATAATACTACAACCGATAAGATTAAACAACTTAAGGCTGATAAAATATCAACTGAGCAAACACTTAAGAAATTAGATGAGTCGATCAAGCAAAAGAAATCGCTAATCAACACTAAGAAATTTAGTTCAACTGCCGAAAAAGATACTCATAAAAACGAGCTTAACTCATTAATCTCTCAAAAAGATTCTGAGGCTAAATTGTTTTCATCAGTAGTTACTGAAATTAAATCTTCAGCAGAATCTGCAGATTTACAGACAGTTGACCCAAAATATAAAGTTAGAGGATTCTGGTCTATTCCAGAACCTAAGAAAATAGGGAATCAAGTTTCCCAAGAAGTTGTTCAGTTTAAAATTAGATATCGATACGTTTCGACTACTGGTAAAACTGCAACAGTTGACCAAATTAAATTCGTTGATTCAACAAATCAAACCGAAAAAACAGCAGCATTCTCAAATTGGATTGAAGTTTTAGGACCAGTCAGAAAGAGACAAATGAATGCTGAAGGAAAATATGAATGGATTATTGAAAGTGAAGAAGATGCGAATGCAGTTAACTTTAATTCATTAGACATTTCTATTAATCCAGGAGAGGTTGTTGAGTTTATGATTAAATCAATTTCAGAAGCTGGTTTCCCTGCGAATCCGGTAGAATCTGAATGGTCTGAAATCAATAAAATTGAATTCCCACAAGGAGAAATTAACACAGATGCTATGGGTTCTGTAATTAAAGCAAACGAAATGGATGCTTTAAAAGTACAAATTCAACAAGACTTAGAAGCAGCTGGAGTATTTACTCACGTTGGAGAATCATTTACAGTAGGAAGTACAGTATATTCTCACAATGCAAATACAATTGCATCGGGATTCTTAACAGATCAGCAAGCGCCAATCACAGTATACGAAAAACTATTGGCTTTACAAAATGAAGTACTTAGTTTAAGAGCAGTAATTGAAGGTACTACTGGAGAATTAATGGTAAAAATTATTGATGAAGATGGTAATGTAACACCGGTAACAAATAACACAACAGTTGAATTATTTGCTGGATATTATGTTAACGAAATTCCATCAACGGGTGGTAAAGGATATATTGTTACTAAAAACTTTAAAATTGAATTATCAAATACTAAAGCAACTGATTTAGAATTAATTGCTAGAATTGTTGGTGATACATCAAAACCTGTTGCGGTTTCAACAAATAATACAATATTTGGATTATATAAACCGAATACTGTAGTCCTTCCTGAGGTTCCTAATCCAGTCGATCCAACGTATGGCTCCGATTCTTATTATACTACTGAAGCTAATTATGATCTAGTTCCTGTAGTTTATCAAAATCTTGGAACAGTAGACGAAGATTGGTTTTCTCCTGGAAATCAATCAACGCAACTTAAAGGACAGTTTTTATATTCTAGATTTAGAAATGCTGCAAATGACGATAATCTCTATGTAATTACCGAAGGTAATGGTTTTGGAGATGTCGATACTTCATTTACAACAGGATATGATACTTACGAATATGGCCTTAAATTTAATTATTCAACGCCTCCTACGATTTCTGCATCTAAAATAACTAATTTCCAGTCTGCTCAAATTACTCCATGGAGTACTCCAGCAGAAAACGGCGTTAATGATTTTGTATGGAATGGTACTTTTACAGGATCAACACCTGACAGAGTTTCAGTTGCTACGATTACAAATGCATCGTATAGTAAAGGAATGTTTATGCATAGTTCGCATCCTCTTTTGCAAAATGGAGTAATTACTGCTGAAACAATTGTAAGTAATGGACAGGTTGGAATGCCAAAAACGGCTCCATTAAGATCTACTGATTCTAATGGGAAAAAACAAACTCCATTTAGATTATTAAAAACAATTAATAAAGCTGGTATTCCAGGATTTAGATCAACGATCAAAACGTCTTTCTCACCAGAGGATCAATATCTATTGGGTGGATATTCATGTGGTTCATTCCTATATCTTTCACCCTTGAATTTAGATTCACTAGTGGTTAATGCACCTAATAAAAATGGTAAGAAAATAATACCTGGAGGAAGTGCTAATTCAATTTCAGTAGATTTGGTATTCCAATATAGAATGACAGATTATTATGGCGTTGGAGATACTGGAACAGGTAGAGTTGGTGGTATTTTAGATAATACCCTAACAAATTTAACATACTCTAAAAAGATAGGTATAGATATATTAGGTCTTGGAAAAACTGATTTCCAATTCGACGTTGAGGTTTATGCAAAATACACAACCCAAGGTAAAAACATTAATAATATTACAAGTACTATGTTGTCTAACTATGCAACTAATTACAACACAGGTAACGGTTATGGTGGTCGAAGAAAATACCTAACAGACAACACAGTTAACTTCTCATATCCAGATATTAATATGTACTAACATTCTTTTAGATTGTATTCATAAAACTTGGATATATAATCTAAATAAAAAGAGTGTCCTACATGGCTACAATTAATACTAGTATTGAAAATAATTTAATAGACAACAAATCATTTGCTGTTTTAAGAACAAATCCAAAACTAACAAGTAACGTTAAGCTACTTGTTAGTTCTTTAGGTGATTTATTTTTAAGTTCATTTAGAGCAAATAAAGAACTTTCAAGAATCGAATATCAAAAATATGAAGTAAATCCTAATGGAAGATATTCGTATGACATTGCTTCTTTTTACAAAGGACTTTCTTTAACTCAAATATACCAAACTCTTAGAACTTACCCAGATACTACAGTATATTCTGATTATGCGTTTCAGTATGAAGATCAGTATATTGCAGGAGCAATCCAAAATTCAACTAAATTATATGATGAGCAATATAAGATATTTGCTCCATTGTGGCTAGAAAAAAAGATACCGTCTAAGTTTGTAATTTATAGAGTTGAAAATGCTGATTATTCTACAAGTTATCCGGAAAATAACGATGGACAAACTGGAAGAATTTTAGAACTTCTTAAGAATGCAACTATTATAAAAACATTTGATTTAGGAAAATCTTCAAAAATTGGAGAGTATCTTAATAATCACGTGAATGACAAATACTTTCCAATAGCACCTCTTAGTGTTAATTTTAAGGAAGGATCTCAGTCAACATATAATGGTATCGATATTGTACAAGGAGGATTTACTTCGAAAGCAGAACAATTTGACAAATATTATACTCAAGTAGATTACCCTGAAATTTTTAGCAATGAAATAATAACTAATGGTTTTGAAAGAAATGGAATAGTTTCGGCTAATTTAATAAACTTAGAATTTTTATTTGATGATACAGACGCTATTGACTACAAGATATACAGATATTTTGGGTTATATGTTGATGAAGCAGAGGAAGGATCTTTTTATTCAGACGGTATTAATCCTGAAGGGGCAATTAGTATTAAATCAAACACTTACAAAAGTTTTTATGATTTACAGGGAACATCACTAACTAATAATAGTATGATTCCAAGCTCTTCTGAGTTTGATATACCTGCCCTAAGATACGTTAAAGACAAAAATAATGATTTTTATAATTTGATTGGAGCAGGAGACTCTCCATATAAAAAATTATTAATAAATCTCGATAAAACAAAATTAAACCTGTTTGAAGGTTACTCAAAAAACGGTAAAAAAATAACCTCGGAAAAGGGAAATGTTAACCCAAGAGGATTTATTAAAATTACGGTTAAAGATGTACCTTCAAATAATGATAGAATATTTATAGCTGATAAAACAGAACTTGAAATATCTGGATATAATTTAGGAGATTACATAATTATTGCTTCTAGTACTATACAACCTGGAAGGGCTAATGGTAATCAATTCTCTAATCAAGGAAGTTTACAACAAATTGCGATTGCAATTGCTGCAGCTATCAATAATGGAGAAATAATATCTTATAAAACTTATGTTTCAGATACTTCAGTTATTATTGAAGATTATGCAGCTGGAAATAGAAGAAGACAAAACGTGCTTGGTGTTTATATTCCAAATTTAGTAGATTTTGTTGAAATTTCTGCTGGAGAATATAACAATGTTGGACTTGTAAATTCAATTGTTCCGCCAACTACAAATACTGTATTTACTGACTGGAATCTATATACAATGATCGGAGGATCTAGTGAAGGACAATGTATTCTTGTAAAATCTAGCGAAATTGGAAATGTTGTAGTTGGAGAATGGGTTAAACAAAAAGATAATGATAATTTTATTCAAATTATAGAAATAGAAAAAGATCCATTAGTTGCTGATTTATATAGAGTTATTTTAAATTCTAATGTTAAAGTTTCAAACGATGGAATATTCGAAATTTACGATATCTATGCAATCGTGCATGGAAGATTTTTAGCATATGACATAAAGGATTTTGATTTTGATTTTTATTCTACTAGAAATTCTGAACTAGGCGATTTAGAGTATGATGACTATCATACATACACTATTAAAAATCCAAATTATATAAGTCAATTGGCAACGCCAACAGAACCTAAAACGCTAACACTAAATATAAATCCTTCTGAATTTTATATTGGGTTAAGCAGTGTGTTAGAATCTGAGACGATAGATACAGATTCCGGACAGAAAAATATTAGTAATGAATACGATAGATTAAGCGAAAACCAATTAAAAGAAACTGCGCTAATTAGTAGAGTTGTTCCTACGATTTGTAAATTTGAACTTAAAGATTCATCTAATGCTAGAAACTTACCATATATCTTAAATGCAAGCGAAGCTTTCGGTGAAGACAATTTATCTCCTAATATTGAGATCGATTCTCCTAGAAAGGTCGAATATATGAACATGGAACATTTTCATATTAATAAAATACCTGCTCTTTTAAAATCGAGTGGATTTGATTTTAATAATTATGTTGATTTCGCAGATGATAAAGGAGTAACTATTGACAAATTAAAAAATACTGATTTCGATTATTTTGACAGACATTTTAATTGGAATGGTTATTTTAATCAGGTTACCGGTACGTGGTATGACAATAAGTATAAAAGGCTTTGGACTAAATTTGACATAGGTAATTCTGAGAAAAACTCTTCAACTGTTTTTAGAGGACTTAGATACGAATATTTAAAGAGAAAAGAAACTACAAGTAAAACTCCTACTGAATTTATAACAGATTCAAATATAAATGACTATAAATTTGGAGTAGTACTTTCATATAACGTTAAAAATGATGTTAATGGAATGTTGATTACAGCTAATTCATTAAATGTAACTTCTGTTAAAAACGATAAGTTTAAATTTATATGTATCTTAATTGAACTTAACGTAGTTAACAACGATGTTAAAGATATTGACAGGTATTTATTGTATACTTTAAAAAATATTAACTTTAACAATTTGGTAATAGATACTAAGTTTGATTTTTATATAGATTTTCCGAATTCGAATTTTAGTGCAACAAATCCAAACGAAGAAGCTACATTAATCGCTTCTAATTTCTCTATTGTCACTCCTGATTTTAATAAATTTGTAAAACAAAATGAATATGGAGAATATTCTTGGATTTATTTTGCAGCGCTAGGAGCTACTTATGCTGTTAAGGTCGTTAATATTATTGATGCAAATACAATTACAGTCACTGGACACCCATACCTGTTTAATCCTTTTACAGGATACGTTGACACTAGTGTTAGAATTGATCCAACTCAGTTTTCTTTAATATCTATTCAGTCTGATTTTTATTACTTTAATGGTGGTGAAAATGGTTTCAGCGATTTATTAAACGAAATTAATGCTTATAATTTTGCTAAAAGATTTAATAAGTTTGGAGAAGTTGAATATATTACAGTGTCAAAAGAAGGAGATGTTTCATATAATGAATATGTTTTAGCAATAGAATCTGGTGTTGACATTATTAAGCCTTCATTAATTAAATCTGAAAGTGATCCTGAAAAACCAAAAGCATATCAATTATCTACTGGAGATATTGGTAGTGTGATTGTTGACAGAAAGGATGGAGGATATATTACGCTTTTAAGAAGAATGAATGGAGATTACACCCCTCTTTTTAATAATATTGTTACTTTTTCTGAGGTTTATTCAGCAGGTAAAGTAGTACAGGGATTATCTTCAAGTAAAAGCAAATTGATCTATAATAAATTTAACAATACTGGAATCTCTTTTGATTCGTATAAATTGAACAACATAGACTACGGTTACATTAAAAATTATTTTTATCATAAAGCGAATGATGAAGATTCAAAAAACATATTGAAATTATCTCAAACATCAGATAAATTGCCGTTATATCCGGCGATTGGTGAAGTTGCAATCGATAAAAAGGATATTAATATTTTTAAATCTAAATATGCTCCTGATTATTTTACAAAATCATTAGCAGCTGGAAAATCTGAAAATGCATATGGTACGTTAAGTCCTATTGAAAAGAAAAGTTTCTTAGCTTCTACGATAATGAAGGTTAGAGACAAATATGACATTACTAAATTTACTAATGTTAAAGAAACTTCGATAGAAGCTCTTGATAAAATACGAATCAACGACGATAGTATCGAAACAATACATTGGTATGAAGATGATTCTCAAATTATAGCAGATTTTTATTTGCCAGACGCTATTTTAAATGAATTAAACGAGGACGGTATTCAAAAGTATTTTAAAAAGTATGTAAATTCTACCAATTCATTTGGAGATAAATCAACAATTGAAGATGATTTAAAATTATATGCAAAATCAAATATATCTCCGAGATTTATAACCGATGGAATTTCGATATATGGAATAGAGGGTAAAGATTTACAAACTGATTTTATCTCAGTTACAGAAGTTGCTGATTTAACATCAGATAATTTTAAACAATTAACTAATTTTAACATTCAAAGTTATCAAAATGATGGCTTGAGTTTTAGACTAATATATAATAAAAGACTTGGATATTCTTATAATTTTAAAATCCATGTGAAAATACAAGCATAATAATGGCTATTAACATTAAGGAATTATTTAGAAGCGATCTGGATCCTAACAGTACACTATGGTGGTCTGAAGACAAGATAGATAAAGTTAACTACAATTTTGGTCTATTGTCTAACGGAGGAATGCCAGGACCTCAGGGTTCTATAGGGCCTGATGGAGATTTTGGTCCAATTGGAATAAAAGGACCTCGAGGATTTCAAGGAGATACTGGGTATCAGGGTCCTCAAGGAATCCAAGCTACAAATGATTGGGTATATTATGCAGATACTGTAAGTAGTACTAGCTATTTATTTACTAAGAAGAACATTAATTCTACTTTAGAATATTCTCCAGTCGTAATGAGAATAGGTATTGATAAAAACGATATAAGATTTACTGACCCTAGTTCTTATTATGAGTATGTTGTTTTAGGAAATGTTAATAATTTAACAGATCCGAAAACTACAAAAATTAATTTAAGACTTGCCGGTGATGGTAAAGTTTCAGACTATAAGTTAACTTTAGTTGATTCTATAGCAGAACTTCATATTGGTAAATTTGTTTCAGCGGACCCTGGATTTGAAATAATTTATCCTTCTGAAAATTTAAAATTGCGTTCAATAACAACGCAAAATGCAATCGCAACAGATGCTCATGAAATAAGTGATTCACTAATAAAAATAAATGCTAGACCTGCTCAAAATGGAGCTCCTACGGCTACAGCAACTCTTAGTAATGTTTCCGGAAAACATACTAGATCAAACGATACTTTTAATTATAGTAAAGGTTCGCAAATCGATTATGTTTTAGTATCTGATGACTCATTAGGTACTTCAAATTGGAGAGACAAAAACTCGTTATTTGGAAGTTATCCAATAGGTTCTATTATTTCAATTAGAGAATCTGATTTTAATTCAACTAATTTCCATTTAAATGGGACAGAATATCAGACTGGATCTCCACTTCCGGTTCTTAAAAATCTATTTGGTAGAGGAAAGGTAAACACCGATTTTTCTGGATGGTATTTGTGTAATGGAGAGTCTTGGGAAATTTCACCTGGCGTTAATAGCATCCTGACTCCTAATTTGAATTCTTTCAATTATAATATTGGTGCAAATGGAGGAGACCAAAATACAGTAGTTAATGGAGGAAGTAATGATAAAGTAATTGTTGGAGGTTATGATTTAAGCGTTGGGGCTACCTTTAATAGCTCTAATAATAGCTACGACGTTCAATTTACAAATACATGGAACGATAATAACGGTGGAGATGCTACTATTGATATGGGAGCATCTACACCGACTGATTCATACGTAAGTAGAATGGTTCATATCGTTTACTTGGAAAATACTAATTTAACATGGTCTAAGTCTAATGTAGCTCCGCCTGTAATAGTAACAAATCCTATTTCTTTAGGATATTCTTTATTAAATTCACCTTCACCTAGCGGTATTTGTGATGTACAACTTTCATCAGCATATTCATGGAATGGAACATCTGGTAGTTGGGCAACATTTAACGTGTCAAGCGGCGGTGTTTATTTATATTCTCAAAATACTACTAATTTTGCGGCAACTGGTTATTATATAGATGTTGCTACTGGAATATGGAGATATTGGAATGCAACTACTCAGACTTTTTCTAGTCCTACAACGTGTGTTGCTAATATTTCTTTTAACGTAAATTTAGTTTCGTCGGATAGAGTTGATGGATATCTTAATGGTCCGGTAAGTCAATACACAATTCCATTACAATTTAAAATAGATAATTCTGATTTTAAATTTGCAACAACCCTTAAATATGGTTTTAACAATGAAGTTGCTGTTGCTGGATGGTATCGAGATGTTGCAACAGGCAGAAGAAGATATTGGAATGGATCTTCGTTCCAAGGAGTTGGTTTTACAACTGATTATGTATATTCAGTGCGCGATGCAAACGGTAACTACACTGGATTTAATATGATAACTAATATTAATAGCGCATGTGGTGCATCAAATACAAAATATGAATCTTATATTGATACTAATACTGAAATGACACTTGTTGATATTTCAAGTATTGTTGGATATGTTTTATGGGTACCTCAAAACTGGATAGGAATTCCAGGGGATCCTACACCTGCATTAGTTAATGTTATAAGTCAGAATGCGTTTTCAACATCATCAACATGGAAGAGAGTATATCATAATGGAGATTTTGAAAGTGTAACATCTTCTATTAATCAAACAACAGGTGCTGTTAACTTCCCAGCTGATTGTTCTGCCCTATCACCAAGTACTGGAGGAACTAGTGGAACTGGAACTGGCGGAAGTGGATGTTTAATAGAAGGGACAGACATATCAATGAATGATGGTAGTTTCGTTAAAATAGAAGATTTAAAAATAGGAGATATTTTATCAAGTAAATTGATAGAAGGTATGCCAATCAAAGAGGATCAAACCCTTTTAGATTGGAGAAATCCCGGAAATATTAAATTACAAAAAGATTCGGTGGAATTAAAAAACATTAAAATGTTTAATGTAAATACTGTTTTATCATTTAATAATAAAACGATAGTTTCTTCAGAAGAACATTTACATGTTATTAAACAGGATGGTATTTGGAGAATTCTTCGAGGAGATAAAATTAAAATTGGAGATTATTTATTAGACCAAAACGGTAAAGAAATAGAAATAGAAATGATAGACATTTTTAAAGGAAAATTTAAAGTTTATAAATTAGACGTTGAAGAAAATGATTTATTTATCGCAAATGGAATATTAACGCATAACTTAAAAACTATGGTCGCTATCGATGCTGAATAAATAGTAATAATATAAAGAGAATATATACTCTATAAAATAAAGAAACAAGAGATGATAATAAATCTGAAACAGGTAAACCTTGCCGATAGCGACAATATAAAGCTTGACAAAATTAATTATAATTTTGATCAGTTAGTTGCTAATGGAGGAGGACCTCAAGGACCTACTGGAAGTAAAGGAGATACTGGAGCGCAAGGTGTTACAGGAGCTCAAGGTTTTCAAGGTTTTACTGGAGCTACAGGTCCTGTAGGACCTCAAGGTGCTAAAACATCAGCATATTGGAAAAATATACCGGGAATTCCAGGAAGTTTATCAGCAGATACTATAGTTCCTATTCATAATCCAGTAGGAACACCCTCTTTTCCGTTATCGCCACCTGTAGTTTCAGTTGGGTTTGTTAGCAGTGATTCACAATATAATACATCACAACCGGTTTCTGGAGGTGCTGTACCATATCAATGGATTATTAATAGAAAAAGTCACTTTACGTCGAATTTAAGATTTACAAGTAGTGATGTTATAAGCAACTATGTTGATTTTAAAATAGAAAATGATATAGCAAATTCTGTTAATAGATTCATAATGAAATTTGGTAATCCAGTAGGATCATCTTTTATATGGTGGGCTCAAAATCACATATTTAAAAGTAATATCACTGGAAACACTTTATTAACCATCTCTGATTCTTCAATAGAGTATAACGTAGATACAGAATTTAATCGGCCTGTTACCGTAAAGGAACAGTTGATTATTGGCGTAAATTCTACAGTATATCCAAACAATCTTCCTGCGGTAGACAAGATTGCAGTTTCTGCAAATAATAATGGTACTGTTATATTTAAAAGTATTAAAGAACTTGGAGGAGTTGTTCCTTACGGTACAATAATTTCAATTCTTCCTTCTATTTTTTCAGATAGTTCAAAATTTATTACTGGAGAATCGGTAACTTTAGCAAATCCAACCGATTTATTAAAGATTAAAGTAGGTTCTGGTATTGGCGATTACGAAGGATGGTATGTTTGTAATGGTAAAACATGGAAAGGTACTGTAGATCATATTGTGCCAGACTTAAATTCATTTTCATATACAATCGGAGATAATACAAGCAGTATAGATCCTAATAGTCAGGGTTCTAGAACAGTAACTAACCTGGAAACACATATCATGGGAGGTGCTGATTTATCAATGACGGCGACTAATGTTGCTGTTGGAGTATATGGAGTTGGATCAACTAGTGTAACCACGCCTGTTAGCATAGATACTACGTCAGGTGGAAATACTTATAAAATTAAAAGATTACCTCAAATAATTTATTTAGGAGAGGGAGGATGTTATTGGCAAGATGGTGGAATTGATCAAGCGCCTAGTGTGTTAAACACATTTTATATTGATGACTTAAATAATACAGCTTCTGGTTGTATTACAGTGTCGGAACCTAAAACATACACGCAAGGAGGTTCATATTCATTTACTAAAATAATAACGGTTCCATCAGGATATTATTTTAATTCTAATGTAACATCAGGCGCTTTTACATCAACATTACAGGGATACTCAGTAACTAATGTAACAATGGGAGGTGGCACATATCCTTCTACTATTACAATAGAAATTACAGTGGGTTCACAGGCAAATGCAAACACTGATAGATATATTACATGGAATAGTTCTTCGGTTGTTGCAGTTATTCCAGTCGCTCAACATTATTATTTATTAGCGCCTCCTGGAGATTCAGCGATATTAGATGATGGTACTGATGGTACTTTAAATAGTACTAAAACCACAAGTCAATTAATAGGATCGACATATTCGTTCCCTGTCACAATAACTGCTAACAGTGGTTATTATTTTACACAAAGTGAAGTTAATGGTTTAAGTCTTAATGTAAGTGCGGGAAATACACCTTCTAGAATTCAATTAAGTAACAAAGTTTTAGTAAATCCTACAACAGTTACTGCAACTATTACAGATACTAGTTTTCCTAGTGGTGGTGGAACAACGACAATATATTGGAACGGTGGTGCCATATTGCAGCCGTTTGTAACGTTTGAATCAAATATATCTGGTAGTAATACTGCTACTCTAACACCAAATACTTCAGGATATAATGGAGCCCCTACATCAGCATCTAATAATAGTGTTAATATTATTAGAATTAACGGATCTTCTAATCGATATTTGCATCTAAATTTATCAGTTACTGGGCCTACGGGTACTGGAAGTGGTTCATTATCTATCACTCCTTCGGGAGCTAATCCAGGGTCAATCATAAGTGGAAACATGCTATCTGTAAGTACCCCGACGTATAATACGGTTTCTTCAGGTGGAAGTTATTATTTGACGCCAGGAACATACCAAATTTCTTTAGGTGCTAGTATTTCTGGAGTTAATAACGGTAATTCGTATACTTTTTCGAGTGCAACTGTTCGATATTCAACTTCATTAGCAAATAATAATCCATGGGAGCTAGCTTCGTACTAAACTTAATTTAAAATGAATAAATACATAAAATATTATCAGACCCTAAAGTCTAAAATTTCAAGAACAACCCTAATTTTTATTGGGGTTGTTATTCTTATTTTATTATTATTGCAACAATGTAACTCAAATGCTTCTCTTAAAAGAGAAATCAAACAGGTTCAAATGGTCGCAGACAGGGAACTTAATAATTACAAAGCAGGTCAAGATACTATTAGAATTGAAAGAAATAAAAATGGAGAACTAGTTGCACAGAAATTAGCATACGAATTCGATATTAATTCCTTAACTGATTCTAATAAAAAGGCAATTACAGATTATCAAAGAGCACTAAATTTAACGAAAGACATTAAGAATATTAATTCACTACTAAGAACTGAGATTAGAGTTAAAGATTCAATCATTAATTCAAAAGGTACTGTAATTACATTAACTGATTCTACATCAACAATTAAATTCGATGATGTAAAAAATTGGGATAAATATAACTGGAGAAGATTCAATGGAACCCTAGATGTTTTAAGAAACAAGAAAACAAATAGTCTTTCAGTTACTTCTAGTCGATTCGATTTCGAACAAGGTATCGAATTAAAAGCCGCAATCTTAAATGAAAACGGAGTTAACTCACTAAAGATAACAACACCTTACCCTGGAATTGAATTTACAAATATTGAAAATATTAATTTAGTTAACGATAAACTAAATCAAAAAAATGAAAAGAAAGCTGGATTTTCTATTGGAATCGGCGCTGGATATGGAATTAATTTAACACCAAATAGCGTAATAACAGTAGGACCTCAAATTGGAATTGGATTATATTGGTCCCCAAAATGGCTTAGATTTTAAAAAATTATAAAGAAATGGCAAAATCATCAAGATTCCTAAGAATAGACGATGACGTTCTAATGGAATTCATCTATCACGATCAATCAAATGTAGATTTGGTAAAGATCGAAAATGATAATAATGGAAGTCAACTTAAGTATTTGAATACTGTTGACGGTGATGATAGTGCTTCTAGATTTTTAATTCACGAACTTGGAGCTGATGTTGTAGAATTTACAGTGACAACTTCAAATGGATACGTTGTTATAAATAACTTTGCAAGTAGACAATTATTACTAGCAAACGGAAAAACATATAAATTCGACTTAACAGATTCTAGTATTAATAATCCTGCTGGATTTAATATTCCAAATGGGAATGGATATTTAGTAGGACAAATTTATATTTATACACCAACTACTAACGGTAAATATTCATATGAATATTCAAACCTTACAGGTACTGCATTTATTGGAGGTCAAATTGAAGTTTCAAATAGAGCAAACTCTTTATTTTCGGTTCCATTAGCTGAAACTGGTAATGACATTAAAACAGGTGCTGGAGAAATTGGAAGATATTATGCAGTCCCTGTTGGTATTGAAGGTACTATGGCCCTTCTTGCAAATGGTTTAAATTACTTAGATTCTACAGAATGGGAAGGTACAAATACTTCTGGACTTACAGTTGTTTCAACCAATGATGTTCAAGCAGTATGGTATGACACTATAAAATTACACTTAAGAACTGGATATTCTTTTAGCGGAAGAGGATATGATGGATTCTTGTTTCAAACTAAAATTAAAAGAAATTCTGGGGTTTATAACTATTTTAACTCGACAGTTTACTTAAATAGTTCAAGCTTTGAAATTCAAAATCCAAATCCTTTCATATTAGGAGAAACATCATATTCAAAATATATTGAAATTAAAGTACCATCGTTAGTTCAAATGTTTTCGACAAATACTAACGAAGAATTTAAAGATACATTCTTTGGAATTCAAGGAACTTCAGATTCGATTTCTAGTTCAATAAATTATGAATTTGATTTTAAATTAATTAGCAGTGTTTTTACTGATAATGGATACGAATATATTAAATTAGGAGAGGGAAAATCAGTAGTACTTCCAAGAGAAGATGAATTCGTCGACCTATCAGTTAATATAGAACATGCAACTGATGGAGATTACTTCAATATCTTTGGAACTAAGGATGGATCAATTGCTGGATTTGAAAACTATATTAATAGTAGAATGCAAACTTCCGGAGATGATTTAACAGTTTTCTATGAAGTTCAAGTAAGCGAACAGTTGGGTCTTAATTATATTAATACTTTTACAAACACGTTTACACAAACTGCTGAATTTGATAAACCAATCGTATTCAGACCCGTGATTATGAACTCTTCGATTTCAAGTAACTTTTTATTAAGTGTTAATATGAGAGTTTACAATGAAACCGATAATACTCAAATTGTAAAAACAGCATCTTTAATATATGGACAACCAAAAAAATATGGTAAGAAATTATTAAAGTTAAACTTAAATTCTAATTTCTCACCAACTGTAGTTTATAATACTCTACCGAATACTAGTGTTAATAGAGAACTTAATGCATTTGTTAACTCAATTAGGCCGACTGTAGGAGAAACTAAATATGTTCCTGTTGCTCTTGATACTTATGGTATTATGGCTGGAAGTACTGGAGTTACCGTCGATGGAGCAAATACAAATTCAACTAACGGATTTATTTACGAAAAAGAGGGAATTGGAACTATCAATCTTTCAAAAGTTTCAGATAACTTTGTTAAATTTAAAGTTGTTCAACCTGACGGAGATACATTAAAGTCGATCAGTTTGGTAAACGCTGAAGATATGGTTCTAATTATTAAAAGTGGGGCTATTGAACAAAGAATCTCACATGACCCTGGATTTCCAGGAGTTGATATGGGAGCTGGAGAAGTTTTCTTTAAAATACCAAAAGCAGTTGCAGTTAGATTTGATCAGTCAGATGCTAATCAATACGCAGATAAATTTTATATCAATATTAAAAACGGAAGTACAGAATCATTATTGTACTTTGGAAATGTTAACATCATATAATGATTCTAAATAGTAGAAATAATTTATTCAACTTTAAATTCCCAAGGACTTTTATTCCTAAGGAAGTTGCTGACAAGTATCGTAAGTATTTGAATAGAATGCCAGGTAATTTAATTACTGAGCCAATTGATTTTGTTAACTACTCAATTCAAGGTGTAAATATGCCAGGAGTTTCATTTGATCCGATTCAGGTTTCACCAAATGATGGTACAATAACATATCATAGAGGTTCTATTCCAATACAAAATACAATTGATCGTCAGTTTAAAGTTACAATGCAACTTTTAGATGGTTACATTAATTATTGGATCCTACAAGATACTCTTTTGTATTATTATTCAAAGGCAGTTAAAGAGCCCTGGATAAACGATATTAAATTGCAAATCATGGATGCTGAAGGAATTCATATCATCAGCGCTGTATTTGAAAAACCAATTATGAATTCGATATCAGAACTTGATTTGAATATGAGTTCTAACGTAGCTGAATTTACAACATTTGATGTTAACTTCTATTATAATAAATTTAATATAGCATTAGAAATAGATTAAGATATATAAGTATATGAAAACATTTTTAGATTATATGGCTGAAGAGAATATTACTCCAGTCGAATTACAGATATTAAATGAGTCTCTTCAAACCGAATGGACTGAAGAACTTGAGGCTAAAGTTGATGCAGCATTAGATGAATTCTCTAAAACCTATAAAAATGAAGATGGAACTTACAATGTTCAAAGATTCAATGAAGAGATTACTAATGAAGGTATTTTAGGAAGTATCTTTGGTGGACTTGCAGGTTTTGCTCTTGGTAAAACTATCGGTAAAACTGTTGCAAATATCTTAGGAATCCAAAGTGGCGTAATGTACGACATGTTAACTTCAAGATTAGTTGGTGCCGCTCTTGGTGCTTCTCTTGGTAAATAATTTCTAAATGAATTTCGTAACAATTGACTTTTCTTTAAATTCTCCAGGTATTTGTATCTTTTCAGATAACAAGTACAATTTTATTGGGTATTTAAAACCAAATTCTGGAACTAAAGCAGAACAAAAGATTCAAGAGGAATTAAATCTACTCGAAGATACACAGATCTCTCATCAACCAGACTGGACTAATAACGAAGCTTACTCAAAGAGCGAAATGATTAAGATCCAAAGACACACTCAAACCGCAAACGATATCATTAATATGATTATTGAAATTGCAGGCAATGAAACTCCTTTTGTGATTGCTTTTGAAGGTTCTTCTTATGGTTCTTCTGCTGGAACTAACAATATTATTGACATGGCTGCTGGTGCCGCAATCTTAAAGATGGAAATGATGTCGAGGCTTGAAGTCTTAGACATGATGACAATTGCTCCTTCGACAATTAAGAAACATGCTGGAAAAGGTAACATGAAAAAGGACGAGCTGTGGGTTAAATTCCTGGAAAATATTCTTAATGATTCTTCGTTGGAAAACTCGTCACTGCTTAGATTCTGTCAAAACGAAATCGGTTCGGTTAAAAAAGTCCCGAAACCTCTTGATGACTTAGTGGACGCTTACTTTTTAAATCATTTAGCCAGAAGTTTATTTTACCCAGAGGCTTAAAGACTTTAGTTATATTCACTATGTGAGATTTTGTTTCAAAAGTACTTAAAAATATTTTATAAACAAAAAAGAGAGTCTTCAGGTGTCACATCTCCCAAATAAAAAAGATATATATTATTATAGAAAGTGAAACAAAATATTCATTCTCTATATAACTATCATAAGTTAATTAAAGGGCCCTTAAAAACTTAGAACAATTAAAGTATTAACAAAAATTAAAGCAATTAAAGACATGGCAGAATTTGACATTTTTAATCTAGGAGTTTCCGATGTTGAAACTCACGAAACACAAGCTTCATCTGGAAGCGATCTTTACAAACCTACAGCAGACGATGGTAAAGATGGAACATACAAAGCAATGATTCGCTTCGTTCCAAATCCTTCAAACCCAAGAAATTCATTAGTAAAAAAGTACGTACACTGGTTAACAAACGCAAGTGGTGACGGTAAAATGGTAGACTCTCCATCGACAGTTGGCGATAAATGCCCTATCGCAGACGTATTCTTTAAATTACGTAAAAGTGATTCAGCAGTAGACCGTAAAATGAGTGATAAACTTAAAAGACGCGAACAATATTTCGCTCTTGTTAAGATTATTAAAGACCCACAAAACCCAGAATTAGAAGGTCAATATAAGATCTTTAAATTCGGTTACAAAATCAAAGAGAAAATTGACGAAGAATTAAAACCAGCATTTGGTGAGCCAACTCAAGTATTTGACTTATTTGCAGGTAAAAACTTTGAGTTAATTATTACTCGTCAGGGAGATTTTAACAACTACGATAAATCTAAATTCTCTTCTAAAACGAGTCCAATCGATATGAATGGTACTCCAGCAGAAAGAAATGCAGAAACAATGGGAACTATTAAAGCTGAATTAGATGCAGCTCCAAGTTTAGAACCATACGAATACAAAGCATGGGATCAAGAAACATTAGATTTCGTTAATAGTATCTTAAGAAACTATTTAAACCCAGGAGATTCTTTAGATAGTGTGGTTAATAAACCAGCTGCTAAAAAAGCCCCAGCAAAAACTGAAAAAGTAGCTGAATCGGCTAATGGATCTTCAGATTTTGAATTTCCTGAATCAATGACATCAAGTCCAGCTTCTACAAATGTAGATTCATCAGACGACTTAGATGATTTCTTAAATGATTTAGATATTTAATATAATTTAGGTAAGATTAGAGGGTCAAGTGTAAACTTGACCCTTTTTTTCCTATATAATAAGATATGCAAAATCAAAAAATAACAGAAGAACTTAAAGCAAAAATCAGGAGCTTAGTAAAACAAGCAATTGTAAAGGCACATCATGAGCCGAGCAAACACATGATTAAAGAGATGCCAGGTAGAATTACAATGGCATGCCCTTATTGCGGTGACTCAAGTACCGACCATAAAAAGAAACGTGGTAATTTATATTGGGACACTTTGCAATACCATTGCTTTAACTGTTCAACTCACTCAAATGCATATCAATTATTAAAAGACCATCACATCAAGTTTCAAAGCACTGATGATTCCATCCAAGTTATTGATTACATTCAAGAGCATAAAATGGAAACCAATGACATTGAAGTTCTTGAGCATGATGTTTTTAAAATGACTCATGATTTATCTCCAACTCGAGCTCAAATTAGAGAATGGTTTGGATTTAAAGAAATAGAAGCTGGAGATCCAGCATTCTTTTACCTAAGAAAACGTTTGCTCTCTAATAAATTAGATCGCTTCATGTATTCTCCAAAAGATAAAAGAATCGTTGTATTAAATCTAGCACCCCAAGATAAAGTGATCGGGTTTCAAACCAGATCCCTTGAAAAGAAGGCAAATTCTCGATATTTAACATATGACCTTGAAAAGATATATGAAGAGGCAAAGCTGGAGTTAACTCTAAGTGAAGAAGAATTAGTAAGCGTTAAGAAACTTTCAACTCTTTTCGGTGTTATGCTAGTTGATTTCCAGAGAGAAGTTACAATGTTCGAAGGACCTATCGATGCAATGTTTATATCAAATTCAATAGGACTTGCAACTGCAGGTCGATCAACTACAGAATTTGATGAGATACCGACAATTCGATATATGTTCGATAATGATACTACTGGTAAAAAGAAAATGATGGAGAAACT
>JAULKP010000013.1:0-20954 GCA_032356005.1 Ulothrix subflaccida
TCACTAGTGGTAATATTATAATTATAAACATATACTGAGTTTGTAGGTATTGTTATTGTTTCATTTGGTGTAGTTGTTCGCCATGTAGTTATAAAAGGGGTTACATCTTGATTTTCATAAATTAAAACAGAACCTAAATATAGTTTTTTCACCTCAGTATCTCCTAAGTATAGTTTTGACATATTTGTATTTCCTAGTTTTACAGGCATATTATACAGGTATAGCGTAAAGCGTTGTCGATACGGTAGTTCCAGCTGTTACGGCTGATGCGTGATTTGCTTCACTAATTTCAACTAAATTTAATATAGCTGTCGATCCTGTTGGTTCATTAGATATTTTAGAAGTTACTGACTTTATAATAAAATTAGCATCTCCAATACCACCGTCAAAATTATATACGCTAACATCACCAGTTATATAGTTTCCATCATCATCTTGAGTTCCATTTGTAATTACATAAATAGGCAAACCCATTGCCCTATTGTTTGTATCTAATGCAGCTAGCGCCGCAGTAGTAGAAGCATAAGGTCCACTTCTTTCATCAAGCTGTTCTCTTGATGAAAGGTCAAAGCCTGTAATTATACTAATTGCCATTTTCTATCTATTTAAAAATTAAACTTAAATGTTTGCCCAGGGACTGAGGTTATTCCTGATTTATATATATTATACGACTCTGTCCAATTTGATGTAAATCCTGTTGAAATTACATTAGCTGTAAATTTTGTAAACGATGATGTAACATTAAAATCGTTACCGTCTTTTATAGAAGTTAAATCTCCCGCTGAACTTGGATATATAAAATAAATATGCTCAGAAGACCCAGATAGTGATATACTTAAGCTTTGAACTCCAATTAAATTTTTATGAAGATCTAAATTATTATAAAGAGCTGTTCCGCCTGTTGAGTAATCATTAGATGACATTCCATAAAATAATGGAAAATATCCTGTTTTACTAAAAGTAACATCTGAAGGTATGGTATCAGCTTTTGCTGTTTCTATAGAAGCAACTATATCTGCCCCTCCTTTATTATCTGTATAGCTAGTAGTACCAGCTGAATTAGTTCCTGAAAATGTCCAAGTATTTACTCCTGCTACCATAGAATAAAGCGTAGTAGTAGTTGAATCCGTATTATTTGTTACTGAATTATTTACATAGGTTACTAAGTCTGGATTTTGCAATTCAAAAGTTAAAGCATTTCCACTTAAAGATCCAGCTAAAGTATTATCTCCATTATTAATTTCTCCAGTATTAAATGACATAACAGCAGTAAATGAATATTCAGCTCCAACTTCTAAAGATGAAATGCTAAATCCACTCAATGCTAAATTTGAAGCATCATTGATATATGCTATTACTGTTGGGAAGTTTTGATTCTCTATATATTGAGTAAAAGTTAATCCTTGTAAATCTTCAATCGTTGTTCCGGCAGAGATTGAACCAACTGCGTTTTGCATAGCCAAACTGCTACTTAGCTGTGAGTTAAAAACTTGTGAACCTGCGCCCTCAATGAAAGGGAATTTAACGGTACTGCCGCTTGTTGGGTCGTACACAGCAACGTGCATGCCTGCTTCGTAAGTCGTTTTCTCGGTTAAGTCGTCAATTTTTTTCTTTAGTGCGACTAGAGTATTGTAGGCGTTAGCTAAAGTATTAATCTGTTCTATGGTCCATGCTTGGAAGCTCATGTTTCTAAATTTAGGTTAAAAATACAATTTTTTTTGATTAGTTTTTGCATAGCGTTCAAATTAAGAATTTTTAAATTTCAATAAATCCGTTCCCTACGCTTATTAGTGCTGGCATTTCTAGTAGCCCTACTGTTGTCGGCTCGTCGAAATCAAAACTTGTAGCGTTGTAGTACTTCCCTGTTTTTACCAGGACTGCGGTTATGTCATACAGGCTACTCTCTTCTAGGCCTCCTTCGACTTCTGGGGTTTCTGAAATCACATACCCGGTCTCGTTAATAAATAATCTCCTATGGTACAAAGCCCTAAATATCTTAATCATTTGACCCCTTGTAACACTTTCAAAAACAAACTCTTTAGCCTGCTTAATGTTCGCCCTCTCCAGTATAGTGGTGTCGTCGGAGCTAAAATTCTCATTCTCCCCAATAGGCGCGTCTGAGACTTTGTCCATCCTTGTATTTATTAAAAAGGAGATACCAGTACTGTACATTACGTCAGTATTGCTGTCGTTAGAGTATTTTATTTCGCTGTGATCTGGTAGAGAACTGTAGACTTTCACACTTTCTGCTTTATAAACTAGGGTGTCAAAAACTGGATCAGTATTTACCAACTCTATATCTAAGGTTTTCCCCGCGTAATTTGTAAGAGAGTTATAAAACTCCCAGACTTCGTAGTTTTCACGGTTGTAGTTAGCTCCGACAATTATGGAGACCTCTACACCTATATAGTTTTGGTCGATAGATAAATACTCTGCCTGCCTAGTTTGGTCAAATAGAACATCTTTTATTTCAAACCAAGCCCCCGCTATTTTTACATAGTTTCCTTTCACCCCCCATTCTGGAAGATTACCGTTTAGGGTGTAATCATTTAGTAAGTCCGCACCCGTGTCGTAATTATACCTTTTACCAGTTGTAAAATATATACCTGTTTTGCCGTTGGTATCGCTAAATTTTAAAGCATCTCTGCTATCTGTGAGCCTTAGATTGTTCGTTTTTTTAACCGGGGTAAGGGTTTCTAAAAGAGTAGAACCCTCATAGACTTTTACAACCGGACTAGCGTAGTTCGTTTTGAACTGCGTTTCTGGGATATTTGAAACAGTAAAGTCTTCAAAATGCCTATACTTTCTTTTTACATCTTCTTCGTAACTAAATCTGTTTTGATCAATCCTGACGTCTAAAGCGACACCGTTTAGAGTCCTGCCCACCCACCTGATTGAGTTGCTTTCCGATATTTCAAAATACGGAGTATCAACGCCGAACGCATCTACTGTAAAAGATTTATTTACAGTACACCCAAACTGATCTCTCACGTATAGAGTGTATGCCCCAGCAACAACGCTTGTAAATGTGTTCGATACTTGGTACGGGGTTTGCGTTGCCCCGTCCCCTAAACTATATTCTAGGTCCAGCTCTTCGTCTGGAAAATGCGATGCTATGATAGTCGCCCCGTTTGGTGATGTGTTTATGGTTAACGCTATGTTCCCCCCAGCTAAGATGCTTGGAACTGTTAAGGTTCTTGACACTTGCTGCCCTGGAGCTGTTGCCGGAGTTGTTGCTAGGTTTAAAAGTATTGTCGAAGGATTTAATCCTCCCGCTCTAGGTACGTCTATGTAGATTATGTTACCTGATCGAGTAGTCGTCCCTGTTGGGGATGTTATTACGTCAGCATAGATATTAGTGGTAACTTTTAACTTTACATTGTTGCAAGCGTCTGTCGCCTGTTGGAAAATGGATTCAGTTATTTGGAAAACCGAACCAGTAAAATTCTCAATTAAAAAACTAACAGACCCAGTAGATCCTGTGTTTGAAAAACTCAAACTAGCTACTGTTGACTGTATTACTACAACATTGTCTGTCCTAGTAACCGCATATACGCCGCTACCGTTAAAGTCTAAACCGAAAGACCTTTCGAAAGAGTTTGCTGAGGTAGCCCCCAAAACTGGTAATGCGGGCTTTACAACGGCTTGAAGGGGAGCTATCCGTAAAGGGACATAGCTTTCAAGGATTGACTGCGTGGTATTTGGGATGCTATCCGTTACCTGAAAAGATACGGTGTCCCCTACGGTTAAGTTGCTGTTAAATGTTAAAGTAATCTTTGAATACATTAAAAGTTGCTTTTTATTAGTTTAAACTCGTTGTTGTTGGGTTTTAAAGATTTAAAATAACCAGTCTCTTTTACGTTTTTCTCATTGACGAATTCGATTCTGCCGTAGAAATTTCGCACTTTTTTCCCATCTATTAAAGAATAACCTTCGATTTCTTTTAATAGTAAAAAATCAACCTCATAATTAAAGGTGATTTCTTCGTCTATAAACAAGGCTTTGTCCAGCGAGGATATTAGTATGTCTTGTTTTTCTTGATACTGCGCCTCTCCTGTTTTTTGTGTAGTTAGATTCGTGTTACCTTCTCCGCTGGTGAACCTTAGGTATTGGTTGAGCTTCTTAGTTAGTCCTGATTTAAAGTACCAAGCGTGTTTCAGTAGTAAATTAAAGGGGCTGTAGAGCAAGTTTGTTGCTGTTTCTGGGGCATAAATTCCAGTTGGCGCCTGCGCTAAATCATCTTGCCAATATTTTAAAGCGAAAGTGTTTTGAAACCTTTTTAAAGCTAGCCCAAATATGTTTTTGTCTAGTCGGTGGTCTTCAGTAGGGAAACTCGCAATCGGCTTTCTTCTGGAGAACTCTCTCGGATAGGATCCGTAAATATACTTCGACACCTTTTTAAAGATGTTTTCGTCTTGGGTATCTAGCGGGAGTGAGTACTCACTTTGAGCATTCGTTTCGTCAAGCCCCATAGCCTCCTCGTTCTCCCATCCTTTTTCATACCCTATCAAAACGTCTGAAAATCCTTTTTTCTCTATCGTTTTCCTTTTTACGTTACTGACTTGGCCCAACCTAATAGTAATAGACGGCAAATAGAAATCCCTCGCATCTCTTATAACAATCTGTTCTTTAAAGCCTACTTTTATAATCTCCAACCCTAACCCATCCGTAACCAGTAAATCGTCCATCAAATCTTTAAAGCTGGTTGTGTAAGGTTTGTATTTGTTTTCATCGTTTACAGGTAATCGGCTAAAACCCCGGTTCCAGTGTCCGCAAGTGTACCCTTTGAAAGCGTGCAGCCCGTCTGAAGGGTAGCCAAGCTCAGTCCGTCCTAAAATTGGCGAATGGAAAGCATCGGTTTTCCCTGTTATTATTTGAATAAGTCTTGCTGCTTTTTCGTGCGCAGTTACTATTTTTAAAGAAGTAGAAGGGAAGTAGCTATTTTCCTCCACTTGCAAAAACCCATCTATTTGGCTATAATTGTGGATATAGTACCCTCTAGCCCCGATACCTAAAACAGTACTCCCAAAAGTCCCCCCAGTACTTATAGCAAAAGACAAACTCTCGCCAACGTCTAGTGTAATTGATACTTCGTGATCTATGTCAATCCTTCTCGATGACACACTTAGGGGTGTCGGATCGGTATATACCTCAAAAGATTCTACATAATCCAAAGCCGTACTGTTATTGTATTTGTTTATGTTGAGAGTTATAAATTGATTGCTGTCGTGCGGACGGAACAAGTTTTCGACTTCTAATAAGAAAGATAGTTTTATTTTGACTTTGACAACCTTCAGCCTATCGTTATCTAAATAAAACATATCCGTTCCAGAGGCATTGTGGCTTGCGTAGACCCCGTTAAACACCTGAGGGAAAGGAGTTACGACTAAATCGTCCGAGTCAGTTTCTACAATCATTGGGAAAGCGATTGTAGATTGCTTGTAATCCCCAACCGAACTAATATAAGTCTGTATAGTAACTAAATTATTCCCCTCTAAATTAGAGAGTAAAAATACTTTTCTTCCACTATCTTCAATTGTGTGTGTAGGTAGTTCAGGAAGTGTATTCCCATATAAATCGGTAAGCCTCTCTATCTCAACCTTTTTATTCCTTTTTGCTTTTAAGGTTTTTTCTAATCCGGAGGCATTAAATTTTGCCTTTACTCCGTTTTTATCTTCTGCCCACTTAAACAAATCTAAAAAACCGTCGTAGCTATCTGTCCACACATCTGTAGTCGGATGTCTCTCCTCTCGCAGCAGCCTTATTGGGGAGTCTTTTCCGTAGGTATCTTTTATTTTATTAATGTATGTAGCAGCATTCCCTTTAAAAACTAAACTGTTAGAAAATTTAGTAAAAATACCCTCGTAAGTTTCGTTTCTTGCAAGCTCTTTTCCGTCATCTTGCCAGCCGTCAGGCTCCAATATAATCAAGCTAGGCTCAATCTCGTGAGATAAGGTGTATCTTACTCGGTCTGTATGTTGGTGGAGTATCATTATGCGTCCCAGTTTGTGTTTTTGAGCCTAAATAGCTCATGGTTAAAGTCTGCCCTTTTACTTACGGGGGACCTATGTGGCTTATTTCTTTTTGTTGCTTTTATAAGTTCTTTATTCTGACCGATCAATTCGTCTAGTTTCGTATCGTCAAAGATCTGTTGGGACTGTTGGAACGTTTGCGCCTTCTGGCCGTTTATTTGCAGAGAGGCTAGCTGCGTTCTGCTGAATAGTTTTTGGTATTCAGCAATTGACGGGATTACCTGTGTTCTCTTAGGTAAATCTAAAATAGTAGGCTTAGATACGATATACGGATCTTTGTTTGGCTCGATGATTACCTCGGATCTCTCTTCCCCCACAAGGGCCTTTTCTCTTCTCGGTGTCGACTCAATACCTTCTGCATAAGCTGGGATTGGGGTGGCTAAAACTGCCGCGGTTTGTAAAGCAGCTGACCCTATTGCAAACGGGATATTGGTAATTCGGTATGCCGCTCCACCAACCCCAAGAGTAACCGCATCAATTGTTGCTGCTGCTAAATTTATTGCCGCTATTGTTTCAGCAAGTTTTATACCTATTTGAGCAACCGAAAATAGTTTATTAAAGATTGCTTGTTTTCTTTGCTCGTCCCTTTTCTTTTTTTGTATTTCTTTTTCCTCCTTTTGTTCTTCTAGCCTTAAAAATTGTTGTAAATGGGCATCACCTTGTGCTGCTTCTTGCCTAATCGCGTAGTATTCGTCTAAAGCCCTAAGTTCATCATCATATTTCTGTATTTTACTATCAAAAAGAACATTTCCAAACTCTACTGCTGAAGAAGCAAAATCTAATAATATTTCTTTTTGTTTTTCTGCCGATTCTTTTTGTACTTTTTCAACTTTTTGTAAATGGTCAAAGATTGTTAAATAGTTTTCGCCGTATTTATCCTTTAAAGCTTCAAAATACTGGTCTTCATTAATTCCGAAAAATTTTAAAGTATCTTTATAGTCTTTTTTTAATCCGTCTAAAGCCTCGTTGAACAGTCTAGTGTTTTCTTCTGATATTTCAATATCTAAAATAGATGCTTCTGCTGCCTCGGTTTCGTCAAATAGTTGATCCTTTAATTTGTCTATCTCGCCGTTCGTTTTTTTATAAATATCTACAAGAGCTGCCGATGTTTTTTCTTCAATTAAGATTCTCTCATTTGCAGTTAGTTTTTGGTTAGCTAGTAAATGGGCTTCTTTTAATTCGGCTAACTGTATTTCTAAATCTTCTCTAACTTGTAAAGCTCTTAGCCTCTCATTAAACGTAGATTTTTCATTGTCCAGTATTTCTTGCTGCGCTTTTACTTGCTGTTCTAGTCTAAATTTATTCAATAGATATATGTCGTTTTTTTCTTTGTCAGACAATCCTTCTTTCTTCCTGTCTCTTTTCTTCTTTTTTCTGTCCTCCTCTTCTTCTAGCCTATCGATCTCTTTATATAGAACTTTTAGAATTTTATTTCTCCTAAACATTAACTTCACTTGGTCTTCAGTAAATTTCTCACCATAAGACAGCCCTGCGTTTATAGAGCGTTCGAAAGCTTCTATCGTTTCTTCTGTGTTATTCTGTATCGCAAATGACGCCGCCGAATAAGCGTCCCCAAAAATTCCTTTTAGTTTTTCTGGATCTGTTAAGTTGGCTATCTCTGCATACGCGGCTTGGATTTTTTGTAGGCCAGTTTCCTGCCCGTTTATTGCTTTTACAAATCTCTCTGTTTGCTTATTTAATGCTTTTAGCTCGTCGGTTGCATCTCTAGCACCATCGCTAAAAGCTTGAAAAAGCTCATAAGCAGCCCCTATGGCTACTAAAAACAACCCTATCCCTGTCGCCCCCGTTGCTATTTTTAAAGCTGTTAAACTAGCTATCGTTTTCTTTATGCCTCCTCTTGTAAATGCTAGTGCAACATTATATGCACCTTGGAGGGCTATTGCTATTTTGGTAGCACTATTCACCAATAGAACAATACCTTTGTATATTAAGAAAGACTTTGTAAGAGTAACAACGGTGTTAATAATAACAGCTATATTGTTTGCCAGAAAGGTTAAACCATTTTTTAGCTTTGTGCTTGCCCCTTCAGCTTTATCTGTGTTTAATATGTATTCTTCCCACCTACTCTTTAAAATTTTAAAGCTTGCATCTAAAGACCTCAACTGCTCATTCACTAAATCGTCTAAAGCTCCCCCGTTGTTCCTTATAGCATCTGCGTTTTCATCAATTAGATCTGTGTTTGCTGCTAGAATAATACCTAGTGAGGCTGACTGCTTTCCAAACAAGTCACTTGCGATGGCTAAAACATCTATTTCCGATAAATTATCTGCTAAAGCTTTGTTTATTTCATTTAACCCGTCCGTGAGACTTTTCCCCTCTATCGCTAGTTTTTGCTGTGCTGACCCTAATAGACGTCCTGCCCTCTCCGCTTTTATGCCTCTATCTGCCAAAATACCGACTAAGGCCCCAGTGTACGCTAAATCTTTGTTTAGTACCTTAGAAATAGGAGCTAGATACTGAAAAGAATCCCTCATTTTTTGGAAATCTAAACTTGTAGAGGTCCTAATGGTTGCGATTACATCTGCGTATTTCTCAGCCTCGCTTGCACTTGCACCAAAAGCATTCAGCATTTGAACCAAAAACTCTCCTGCATCTTCTGCACTTGCCTTTAGCCCTATGGATAGGTTGTTTAAAGGGGAGAGTAATAGCTTTATCTCCTCCCTTGTTTTTCCTAGGGTAGCTAGAGATTCAGCCATTTTTGCCACCTCGGGGGCAGTTGTTATGGATGCTCCGGCTACGTCGATAATTTGTTGCTCCAAACCAGCTAACTGTTCCCTGGACGTTCTATAAATACCAGAAATATTAAACATGGTTGCTCCAAAATCCCGAACCACATTTATCGCACTCCGCATTGTGCTGACAAAAAGCATTGCTCCTCCCACGGCACCCATTGCCGAAGCTAAAGAACGAACAGCATTTGCTGCTGAACTCATTGCTTTTGGATAGTTACCTACGTTTCTGTTGAACCTCTTTACAGACGCATCTGCGCCAGTTATTGCAGCATTGTATTTTTTAAACTCAGTTTGTGATTTTTTTAATTGGGCCTGTTCTTTTTTAGATAAATTATTACCCTGTAGTTTTTTTGCAGTTAGATTCTGAATAGATCTAGCAGCCCGATTCATTTTTACAGTTAGTTTTTCATACTCAGATGAAAACCTAGAGCCTAGTATGGCGGCTTCTTTTGTGCTTTTATTTAACCTTTGGAGCTCGAGTCTTTGTTCTGCAGTAAGCTTAGTGTTTCTTTTTACTACTGCTTGTTTTTTATTTTCTAAGACTAGCTTTTTGTTTTGTAAATCAATGGCTAGTTTGTCCGCTCTCAATTTGTCTTGCTGGGCTTTTATTAACTCCCTTTCTACTTGAACGGCAGCTTTTTTTGTACCCTCAGCCTTTTTTAATAGATCTTGCTCTTGTTTTAGCTTTTTTATAAATTCTGTTTGATTTGGGGAAACCTTGTATTTTTTGCTGAGTTTATCAAACTCTAAGATATACTGTTTTAGCTTTTCTAGCCCAGGCTCGAGACTCTTCGCAAATTTTGGTCCAATTTGGTATAAGTCCTGTTCTACTATTTCCGATTCCTGTAACTTTTTAACCATTTTTCTCTAAATTTTTTATTTTTATAACCACTTGCTTTTCAAGCGCAATAAATTCTTTTATAAAAATAGTGTTTACTTCCTTATATGGCGCCCAAATTGTACAATAAGAAAAATATATATCTTCAAAAGATTGTTTTTTATTTTTCCCGCCTTTTGGGTTTACTAAAGGATCTAATTGTTTTTTGTAACGTGCAATTTTAATCTCTAAGTTGTCTATCTCTCTTTCTATTTGGTCTAAATCACTTTGGAAATACCCATCTCTTAAAGTATAGTTGTGCCCTTTTATCACCCCCTCTATCACTTCGTCTCTTTTTCTCCTGAGGAGAAATATTGAGTTTGAGACTACCTCTATCTTAGTGGATAAGTGGTGAATGGCCTTGCTTAGATCAAAAACCTTGTCGTTTTTCTTACTATCTAATAGCTGTGAAACTCCGCTGTATATATTTTGCCATAGACTTTCAACGTCTACTTCTGCTTTATCCCTTTTTACCAGTCTAAAAAATTTATTTATTAATTTTTGATAGTATTTTACTTTCCCATCATAAGAAAGCAAATTATAATTATGTGTTTCAAGAATACTAAAATATATTTTAGCCGGTAAGTTGTCTATGTTATAAACCATCTAATAATTCTTGTGAGTAATAGATAACCATAAAAGGGGATAGTTTCTGCTCTATTAGCTCGTTTAAATCTCTGTCCTGTAACCCAAAAATATTCTCGCTGAGTAGATTTCTAAGTACTTTCTTTTTCTTCGGGTCTGTAGTGTCAAATAGTATGCTATCGTTCTGAACTTTTGCATATAGGCTATCTAAAAACGTACCAGACTCTTTTAAATCAAAGGGGTCTCCTTCTTTTTTTCTACCTTCTGTAATCTCCTCCGTTGCTATCGAGTAGAAGCCGATAGGATCTCCCTGGGTATCTTCGCTTTTTTTGAATATCGTATCTCTATTAATCACTGCTAAACCTCCCTCGAGCTGCCGTATAAAGTTAAATAAATCCTTTTTAACCTTACTTTTCGTTAGTTTTTTTGAGTTGTTTATTAGATTTTGATACGCTTGCACTCTTTGGCTTTATCTTTTTGTGTACTCTTTTTAGTTCTGCTTCTCTTTCTGTATGTGGAACTTCTAAAAAGAATCTGTTTGAAGCAAACATCTTTTTAAAATCCGCAAAGGGCACATTTCTGTGTTCCTCTGCGAATGTTATTCCTTTATAGATAGCCACTAAGACACTACTATTTTAGTTGCAATCTCACTTTCGTAATTAACTCCCGCTTGGGAAACTACTCCGTTTGTTACAATCGTCATATCGGATTGAAACCCGGTCCCCGTCAATGTGTAGTCCCCATTTGAGTCCGCTGCGGTAAAAGTAGAAGTGTGCGTTGCTCCTGATAAATCTTTTACCAAGATGTCTCCACTCTGTAGAGATTTTATGCTCAGGTTAGTACCTAAGTCAATAATCTTTCCTTTAATCTCAGTAGAGGTAGCAGAGGTTTGTACAAATTGAACAGGATAGATAGACTCTTTTTCCAAGACATCAAAAGATGTTTTTAAAATAGAGAAAATATCATTTTCATAAACCACATTTACCATACAGTACCCAGTGTCCTCATCTGTTGAGCCAAATCTCAGCCCTACAGTTAAACTAGATACTTTCCTTCCTTTAATAGTCCCGTCAGACAAAGCATCAACTGATACTTCTCCTTCTTCCGAAATTTGAAAAACTCTTGCGAAAGCTGAATCTTCATAACTTTTTAAAGCTTCGTAAGTCTTAATAGAACATTGAACTTTGTAATTAATAGACTCTTCTCCATCTTTTAATTTTTTCTTTGAGTATCTACCTTCTTTATAAGCTGGCTCGATGTTTGCTGCCTCTGGAGCATCTTCCAGCACTGGTAAAAAGGCTAAACTTTTCGATACTATTCCAGCATTCCAGTTAGCCTCTAATTTAAAAGCTGCTGCTGTTGTAAAAGAAAAAGATTCTAGTCCTAATGCGATTTTTTTTGTAGGTGCTTCAAAAACTTGGGTTGATCCCCCAATATTTTTAGGAGTAACTCCTGCGCTGCCTACTTCGTTATATAATACGTTTGACATTTTAATTGTTTTTTTTTTTTAATTATTTGTAATATTCTAGTGTTACGTTTATGACTCTAGCATCTATGTAATCTGTTATAATGCTTTTATCTGATTTTTTAGAACCTAAATCTCCTGTACTTAGTCCATAATTTGAAATGTCATCATAAGTAATAGCTGTTCTTCTATCTCCTATGATTTTCAATTTTGACTTATGGATTAAAGGGATAATCTTGTCATAAATAGGCGTGATAAAGGTGTCAAATGTTGCTATTTTTCTTGCTTTGCTTAATAGCTCAACATCTGTATTTACCATAATTACCAACTTAGAAGAGCATCTAAGACAATTGCCTCGATCTGTTACTGTTGAGGTAACCCAAAACATCAAAGGGAATTTTTTTGCTCTTTTTTTATCGCTAATTGCTATAAACCTATCTAAATCTTCCTGCTTCCCATAGTTGTTCTGTATTGTATAGTTTTTACCGTTACCAGTAATAGTCATACCGTCAAAAACCTCCGCTAGTGCGCTTCCAAAAATCATATACCTAAAGTGTTTAGATACCCTCGTTCCATTTTCTTAGCCGCATCTGGGTAGTCAGTTTCTTTATGCTCTAAAAATTGTATTAAGTTTACATATCCACCACTATCTGAGAAATAGTCGTAAAAAGGTACGCCGTTTACAAACGTTAAAGTCCCTTCGACTCTGGTCCTATCCCCTTGATAAAGTTTAACATATTTATTCCAAGTCGCTACGAGTTTAGCAGAGGGATTAACATTTTCAGAATTTACTGAAGATGCTTTGACCTCGCCAAAAGACGACACTTGACTTAAATTGTTTAAAAAGTAATGATAGTAGACATAATACGCCAAAACAGACTCTTTAAAAGCCCCTTCTATGTTCAGAAGCCCTTTCCAGGTGTAGTTATCCCCTGAGTAGACATAGTCTACCCCGCTAACTAGGTCTTTCCATTTCTGGGGGGCGTCTGTTTTTAGATTGCCGTTTTGAATTTCCTCATCTAACAGTTTAAAAAGCACGTTTCCTAAAGCGTTTTGCAATAATAGACGAGCGTATTTATCAATATATTGTGTTATTGAGTTTCCGCTTGAATCGATATCTACTCCCGACTCCGTGTTTGGAGTGTAGAGTTCACGCGTTAAATATGTCTCGTCTATTAAATACATTTTTATGCTTTTTTAGTGTCTGTATACTTTGCTACTTTGTCTTTTCTAACAAGAACGTTGGCTAAAGACCCACTACAAGTGAACTTATCGCCTTTTTTCTTTGTTGCAAAATCTTTTGTAAAAACTACTGTTCTCATACTATGATGCTAGAGTAGTTAAAGCAGCAGAAATAGACGTTACTTTTCTAAAACCTGTCTGGTCTACATTTCTAATTAAGAATAAAAGTCTCTTTCTTGCCTTGATAGTTTCCATATCTTCGACAAATTGATCCCCTTTTAATCCTCTTGAGATTGTAGTACCCGCCATTTCATAGATACGTGCGTACCTTGAATCTCCTACAACTAAAACGTTAGCTGCAATGTTGTTATCTTCCACTATTATGATGGCTCCAATGTTGGATTTATCTGGGAAAATATAGTTGTGGTTCGCATCTTTCTCTAGCTGTAATAAGTCTAAAGTGTCCGCATTCATTGCAACAAAATCAGGAGAATACTTAGACCCTCTGTTTTTTGTGATGTCTGTTCTCACTTTCTTAACCAAATCGTAGATGTTGGCTGCTGTAATGCCGCTTGCTACTGGTGTATATGCCGGTACTGATGCTATAAGACCTTTGATGTTTCCTGAAGTTCCTGCAGCGTTTACTAAATCTGCGTCAACTTTAGTTTGAACGTCAGTATCTATGAACATCTCCAATTCTGCAGCAGCAGAGACTTGATCCTCTCCAAACTCTTCCGATACTGGTAGAGTAGATCCTATTTTTACTAAATCTAAAGAATAACTCTTAAATTTAGCAGTTGCCTCTGGAAAAGTTCCCCCTTCAGCAACCTTTGCAGCCGCTAATGCTGTAGTACCTTCGTCCCAGTCAGTATAGGTAACTTTCCCCCCATGGTCTCCTGTTGCTACAGGGATTTTGTTGAAGAGGTTGTAAAGGCCTCGTAGTTTAAAACCTAACTGTCCGATACCTCCTAACACTAACTGGCTGTTGCTAGTTGCGATAGAAGCCCTTGTTGTGTTGGCTTTAATTACTACTTCTTTTGATCTGGTACCTTTTACGATCCCAATAATCTCGCTTTTTACCTCTGCGAAACCATCTTGGAAAGTTTTTTTAGTCCCCTCAGTTTTACCTGTTTTTTCTTTTAGAACGTTGATTTGCTCTAAAGCGTCGTCTAGATCCGTCTGCATTTTAGTAACTTTAGCAGTAGATGGTAACTTAGCAACCTCAGCCACCAACTTATCTAAAGCTTCTTTACTAGCTCCTTTCTCTTCAATTTCTTGGCTAACATAAGCCATGTAATCTTTTTGCAATGTTGCTTTTTCTTCTATGGTTTTCCCTTCAAAAGCATCTTTGTTTATGCTTTTTGACTCTAACCAATCTTTAAATGTTTTGAACATAATTTTTTAAAATAATGATTTATAATAATTGTTTTGATCTTGTTGAAGTGATTTCTCGGCTTCGCTTTCCTGAGTGCCCTCTGGCGGCTCAATATTTTTAGACTCTAGTGCGCCAGTAGCTCCGTTGCTGCCCGCTAATACTAGACTTGATTCTCTTACGTTTTTTGCTTCTGATATTACCCAGAAGTATCTTATTTCTTCAAAATCCTCTTTGTTTGCTATGATTGGGTAGTATTTGTCAAAGATTCTTTTTGCCTCCTTGTCGGCCTCTTCCTCGCTGTCCATTGCTAGGTCGAGCTTTACATATTGCATTCTTACTGAGGCTTCTATGTCGTCCCCAGACTCCAACCACTCTGAAATAGAGGGTATAAGAACTTTTGATTTAAGGAATTTGTAAACTAATACCTCAGTGTCCCCCTCATACGCTTTGCCTATGGCTGCAAAAGTAACTACTGCCGTAAACATTTCTATGTCTTCTTTCTTAACTACAGTATTAAAAACACTCAATTGGTGATCGAGTACTAAATAGTTTTTCCCTTGCTGCTCTTTCACCGATTTGCTCCAAAGACCATCCAAATGTAAATCTTCGTGGCTGTCTAGTATCTTAGTAGAGTTTACGGCTATGTGGTGGTAATTGCTATCAAGTAACAGCTCCTTAGAAGCTCCTGAAAGCAATTCAGGCTTTAACAGTCTTGCTTTTATGGTTGTCTCTTTTTCGCAAGATTTTAGCACCTGAGCTTTTTTCATCTCGATTATGTGGCTCTTATTAGTTCTTAAAGCCTCGAAGAGTTTGGACTTAGTGCCAAACGACTTGTCTAATTCTTTACATACTATCATTTCAATATAGTTTTATTACCTTTAAGAGCAGCGACTTTCTTAGCGATACTGGTTTTTAATTTAGGGCTACTTACTGAGCTCTTTATTTTATTTAATTTATTGATTTTGCCCTGCATTTTTCTTAAAATTTAAATTCATGCCAAGCATCTCGGCTATCTCGTTTGCGTCTCCTCCTATTTTAACAAGAGTTTCCATAGTTTTGGCGTTTGCTTTAAAAATCTCCGCTTGATCTTTTTCAAAAACTTTCATAAAAGAGTTATCCGCAAAAATTAAATCGTAATCGTTCACGTCCAAATTAAATTGGTTGCAAAGACCCTCTAGGAGATCCATCGCCTTAGGTTTTTCTGAGTACTCTATGTGCCTAGCCGTAGATTTCTCCATATTCTCGTAGGTGGCCGTTGCTTTTATAGCCTCTAGTACGTCCGCTGGGATATTATACATAGATCCAATCTTTGAGAGGTCCTCGTTGTAGCTCTCATCTAGTTTTAAATTGGCTAGATTCTCAACAAATCGTTTTATGTCTACTTGGCTTTTTATAGGGTGTACAGCCTGTTTAGACCTTAGCTTCTTGACGATTCCTTCCTTTTCGACGTTCTGCATCCCTACAGGATTGTTTAGATTCTTCGAGGGGTCGTACTGCCCTGCTACTAAATACTTTCTGGAAAATTCTAAGTTTATATTTTTGGAGTCTAGCCCCGACTCTGAGTTCGATATTATTTTATATAAAGGGTCTATCCTAGAATTCCCTTTTAGCCAGTTTCCTAATCCGTTGGCTAAATCATGAAATACTATTAAATCGCCTATGGCTATTTTTGATTTAGTGCCGTCCCTATAGGTGTAGTCTACTGTAAGTTTTAGTAACTCGTTTTTAGATTTTTTGGACAGTATATGTTTGTCAAGTTTGTCCAATACTGTTTTGTTCCAATCTATTTTCTGAGGCTCTAACCAAAACAAACGTGCGTTTGAGCTTGCCACATTGTTTGACTCTGGCTTTAGATACGCGGATCCGAACATAATCCAAAAACGATACATCCAAAGAAACTGCCTCTGCGTCTGGAATGGGTTTGGTTTTTTTAAAAGGTTTGTTAAGTCGTCCTCTTTCTCGTCTTTCCTAACTATTTTTAAAGTAGAAAAAACATCACAATTGTAGTTTATTACTTTTGCCAATGCTGGGTTTGTCAGCATAAACTGCACCTTTTGCGCGTCGGTCAAAGTGGTATAATTTACGGAGCCGTTTATAAGGGTGTAGAAGAACTCTCCTACCCTGTTCCTAGTTACAGAACTGAGAATATTTGATACTAAACTAATCTGGTAGTGTTCGAGCTTCCCTCATTTTTTTTTTTGAAATATTATCGCAATTTACAGAAAAAAATATATTTATAGCTGTTTTTATATTTTTTTTCTGTAGATTTGATTTTGAAAAGCATTACTTCATATTTATTTTTCAGGTTAATTTTGAAAACCTCTTCACACTTCGGAGAGGTTTTTTTTATATTAGCTCTTTAGGAATGCACCTAATCGGCTTTAGATTTTTAACCTCTATAAACTGCAAACACTTCTTACATTTGTGTTTTCCGTCTTGTTTTATGTTGTTCGG
The DNA here is from genome assembly GCA_032356005.1 of Ulothrix subflaccida. Lineage (NCBI taxonomy): Eukaryota > Viridiplantae > Chlorophyta > Ulvophyceae > Ulotrichales > Ulotrichaceae > Ulothrix > Ulothrix subflaccida. The sequence goes on from JAULKP010000013.1 coordinate 16,724, forward strand.
CTTGTTGCAGTCTGGACAATTTATCATATTTATAAGATGTTTACGATGTTATTCTCAATTAAAAACGCTAGAACGTACCTAGCTGGGTCAATTGTATGGTTGTTTGCGTCTTCAGGCTCTTCTAGTACTTCGCCTGTTCTCTGATCTACTCTTCGAGAGTAGTTCTCTTGCTCGTACTTTACGTTTGTACTTGTGTGCGTGTAATACACTTTTAAATTTCCGAGGTTATCTATCCCGTCTAGGATGCTGCCTGGAGGCTTGCTTGCTTTTACGGCGTATTCAAATCCTGCTTTTCTCAGGGCTATTATCTTAGCTTCTCGGTTGTTGTCGCATATTACGGGCCTGCTGGAGTCTATGCCCATACGTTTAAAAAGCCACATTATAAGGCCCTCTTCGATGTTGTCCTGGATCTGTATTTTTTCGGTCTTGGTTAGTCCTGCTTTTATTTCGTTTTCGCTTCTGTAGTTTAGTTCGTGTATGTACAGGGCCCCGTCTTCATATTTTACTTCGATAATTCCCATGGGATCAACGGCCCCCCAGTCGACGCCGTAGTAAACTGGTCTATTTATTTTCAAATACTCTGAGTGTCTTATCTCCTCCCAGTTAAATATCCTGTTCGGCCTTTCTGCTTTTAGCCCTAGCCCATAAACGGACCACAAATAAGCGTCGGCGGTTTCATTCTCGACGTTTACCGGGTTGCTGGGGTCGTAACTTAGTATTTTTCTTTTCTGTTCAGGTGGGCAAAAAGGATTTCCCATAAAAGTAGAATGTATTACTTTGCATCGGGGATGCTTTTTTAAAGTGTCGGACCAGTGCCCCTGCTTAGGGTTTAAGTCTAGTACTACTTGTTCGGCTCTTTGGTCTATTTGGTTGAAAGTGTCTAAGGGTATTTTATAAGGTTCGTTTAGCCATGCTATATCTTGCGTTATCCCGTGCGCGTTCGTAAGGTCGGCCCCGTGGGGCTCTATGTGCGAGCCTGTTTGATCAAAATATATGGGCGTCGTGTTCCTAGTGAATTTATAATCCCGACCCGAGAGAGGAAACAATTTTTTAAAGTCTTGCCATATCGTGTCCCCTAGGGAGGTTCTTGTATCTCTCCAAATGTTAATTCTGAGGTTTTTTCTTGTCTCGCATTGCCTAAGGGCCCATTCTTCGATACTCCATGTCTTTGAACTCCTAGAGCTGCCCTCATGAAGTATGTATTTATACCTAGGTATTGAGTACTCCCCAGTTTCATATATGTAGTACAGACTATAATCTAACTCTATTGGTAAAAAGCCAGTCGGCGCCGCATATACTTTTTTAGAGGTTGTTATTTCTCGTATTTCTTGGAGGTGGTCTCCGCGGTCCTCTAGTAGTACTAAGGCGTCTCCGCGTTTTTTTATTAGCTTGACTCGGAGAGCAGCAAAATAATCTTGTTTTACAAATACCTCAGTGAGTCCGTACTGCATCTACTCCGGATTTAAGTCGTTTTTCAGGTCTTCGTATGTTCTCCCGTCTTGTAGTACTATTGGGACGGCTCCTATAGGCTTGTCTCCTGAAGTAAGGTCTACTTTATCCCCGTACTTTTTTGGCTGCATCCTGGCTAGTCTCCACTTTCGCGCGTCTACTCTTAGCCGGGCCCGTTGGATAACGTTATAGTTCGTTAAGGGGTTTCCGTGCTCGTCGAGGTAGACATCCCCTTCTTGATCGTCCGCTATTGCTAATATGTCCTCGAATTCTCGCTCGGCTCTGACTGTCTGGGCTCGCGCGTAGTTCTGTAAAAACTCTGCGTCGAAATACGGGCTTTTACTGTTTAGCCAATTGAATATAGTTTTCTCGCTTGGCAACTCCAGGAGGCTGTCCCCGTCTAGGATTCGAATTAGGCTCTTTCCGCTCACTATGCCCGCGATTATTTTTTCCTTAGCTCTTATTTTTTGCTCCTCACTATATGCCATGTTATTTTTTTTAATCAATCCATTTTTTAACCTTTACAAATGTAGACAAAAAAAAATAATTTGCTTTTTGGCCTACAACGTAAACAATAGTAAACAACAATAAACCATCCTTGTTTACCTCGGACCCGTTGGGGCGCCTAGGCTTAACCCCATTATAAACAATGTAAACAATAAAAATACATATCTTTTTATATATATATATATATATTATATATAGCTTTACATACATATACACGCGTATATTACATATATATACTACTATATGGAAATTATTGTTTCTATTGTTTCTATTGTTTCCTTTTAGACTTAACTCCCTCATTTCCAGCAAGTTAAACGGAAACAATAAAATATTTTAAGTTTTTAGTGAAATATATTTTAGTATGTTGTTTATTTTCCTTATATTTACTACATGAAACAGAGACCAACCATAAAAAACACGTTAACCAGGATTAACAAAATATTAACCAAGATTAACAAAGTATTAACCAACTTAGGAAGTGCAGCAGCTGCCGCATTAAGAAACTAACTTACAAACTTTTAAAACCCCAATACATCATGAAAAATTTATCCCAAGTAACAGAACTTACCCCCTTAATCAGAAAATCTTTTTACGGAAAGGCTTTAGCAATTAGAGAAGGCGAAACAACCTCTTTAAAAAGCTACAATACAAAAGTAGCAGAGTATAACCATAAGACCAATAAAATGACAGTGAACGGCTGGTATTCGGCTACAACGGCTCGACATATAAACGCCTTTTTAGCTTTGTTTGGTTTTAATATCTGCAACAAAAAACAATTAGAAAATTATAATAACTTATAAAACCTCAATACATTATGAAAACATCAGACAACTACATCACATGGACGGGAATTAACAACGACATAAACGGGAACCCTCGATACGTTTGTCACTACTTGGAATTTAAGCCTATTGACTGGGACAATGATACTCAAGGGCTATTCACATACGAACAAGCTATAAAAGAAGCTAACAAACTCGGAGGGCGTAAATTCCACAACAAGCAGTACGGCGGAGGCTTAGTGTTTCAATGTTATAATTTAAGATCTTTGAGTGATAAAATAATGGTAAGTACTGGTCATTTTGTTAAATATAGCCGTAAGCCTAAAAGCTATGAATCAAAACAAGGCAATAATAAATTGAAATATGCTTGTTTTTTGCGCTCTGAGGTAACAAACAAACAAGGCAATTTAAAAAAATGGTTTAAAACAAATTTATATCATTTAGACAATACTACTTATTCACTTTGTAAAGTGGGTTAAATTCTTTCTCTTCCTTGTATGGTAGCACCTTTTTTTATTGGTGTATTGGGATCGTGTCCCTTTCAAGGAGCAAAAAAATATTAATCTTAAATAAATATTATGTATATCGAAGAACGCCAACAAAAAGAAACTAAAAAAGAAATACAAAACTATATAAATACTGGAGCTATTAGAGTTTCTTTAGAAAAATATAAAAATATTTTTGCTAAACACGGATTGGCTATTGACCTAGATAAAAAAAACTATCTTTTAACCTACTACAATACAAGTAACTCGCAAAACTATCTTTGCGCTACTTCTTCGTTTCTAGATAGCAAAAAAATATCTTGGGCTAGCACTAATTCTGAATGGTACAAAAAACACTAGAAATAAAATGAGTAAACTAATTAAATTTTCAGAAGAAAAAGAAAAATACTTTACAACCCTTAGAAGCGGACACATTCTATCAATTTAATAAATTAACAATATGAATAAGATACATACAAGTAACAACATGAATGCAACAAAGAAAATAATTGATTTTGCAAAGGCTTTAGACGAAGAGAGTACCAACTTAATAAAAAAATATGATGGGTTTAATAAATATATTAAGCCTTTATTTTTCAATAAATTTGGCCAGGAATACGAGCCTTCTTTACATTCAATGTATCAAGGAGAAAAAAGAATATTTTTAGATATTCAAAAAAATAAATACTAACAATTAAAGACTAACAAATTAAAACCCTGTACCGAATGGCGGCCAGCTGGAGCAATACCAGTACAGGAGCAAAAAAAACCACTAAAACCCTAAACAATGGAAAGAATAATTTTTGAAGTAAATTTAAAAGACGGTAGAATGTTCCGGATTTTTTGCGAAAACTCCACCCAAAAAACAAAAGCCTTAAAATCTTTTAACGATATTAAAGATAAAATTACAGGCGTTAAATCGATACTGAACGGAATTCATAAGCAAAAAGAATGGGATAAAATAGTAAACACATTATAAAACCACTAAAATGAAATCATAAAATGAAA
>JAULKP010000123.1:0-20874 GCA_032356005.1 Ulothrix subflaccida
GTTATTGATGGAGGCCGTGAAGGCATGCTCACTGAGTACGCCATGGGAAAATGGGGAGAGATTGTTCCAGAAGGAGTATGTAGAATTCTCCCAGGGAACGCAGAAATCAGATGGGACATTCATATGTTCCCAGGTGGACTTGGAGCAATGGCACCAGGATCAGTCATTAAAGACAACGTGGTAGAGATTGGACTTTGGTTATATTCTGACGAAGAGAGCAAGGCACTTAAATACAAACAAGATTTGAGTTTGTATCGCCTAGGAAATCAGGACGATTTAGTAGTCCCACCTAATGGATATGCAATGACTCAGGGCTTTCACAGTTTCGATCATCCTGTACGTTTAGATAGTTTTCAGCCGCACGGTCACTTGCGTATGAATGCAGCAAGTCTTGAAATCTTCTATCCAGAGACTGGTCGTACTGAGCAAGTCAGTCAGATAAGCAAGTGGAGTGCAACATGGCATCACAGTCATTTGTATTCACCTGAGGCAGCACCATTATTACCGGCAGGCGCAGTTATAATACTGAAGCAGTGGTATGACAACACAGCAGAAAATCCAAACAACCCAGATCCAGATATGTTTGTTATGGGCGGTTCAAGAACTGGTGATGAAATGACGCATAGCTGGCTCGCTATTACACATTTAGATGACGAAGGATTTGCTGAACTTAAAGCAAAGAGAATGATAGCAGGCAATGACTAAAGTCTGCTAGATTTCATTTTAGATTTTGTAGTTTGATTAGCAGTTTTTGACATTCTTTTGGACCGAGCAAGTAACACTGCTCGGTCTACATTAGGATTATATTTGCATTTATCACCGTGAAATTGGTGATACTTGCTACCAGTAAATGCGTTATTACAGTGTTCGCATATATGGTCTTTAGTCTTATTGTATTTTTTCAATGATTCTTTTTGAAGTGCAATAGATTCATCAGCAACAATTCTTTTGCTATGAGCTATTGAAAACGCTTCTTTTGATTCATTATATTGCTTGCTTGTTAGTATTCTGTCGCCGGTTTTATTGAGTCTAAACATACTGAATGCGTAATACATTTTTCTTTTGTTGTCGCCCACAGTCATTTTAGTGAGCAGTTTATGAACAAGCCAGTGAGCTTTAGCGGAGAGATTAACCAGATTATCATCTGAATTGTCTCCACCTAATGATTTAGGTATGATGTGATGACTCTCAGTATAACCTTGGAAAGGTGATGTTTTTGCTTTTTCTATTATCTGAAAGTAGATGTGTGTATATTTGTTAGATATAAATAACATTGCTGATACTCCTGTTTAGTATTAGAGTGTGTAGAGAGGGCAATCTCGTGACACACAACTATTTATACAAAATTGTTTTTTTAAGAGAGGATGATAGCAAATAATGAATAGTATTAAGAAAATGTTTTGGTTGAGTACGGTTGCTGTGTGGACAGCACTATTATGTGCAATTGCTATAACAGCGAAAGCAGATGAGTTTGATTCAGTAAAGGCAAAATGGAATACCTGTGCAGCCTGTCACGGCAATGAAGCACAAGGCAAGCCAGGATTTCCTAGTCTTAACTGGATGGAAGAAGATTACATCGTAGAAGCATTGACTGACTACAAACAAATGATTACCCGAGGTGACATGAGTGGTATTATGTTTGGTCAAGCAGCAACGCTATCAGATGAGGAAGTTGTACAGATGGCAAAATATATTAAGGAACTAAAAAATGACTAGACTAAATACAGCAGTAAGTACATTTGCAATCCTCGTTTTTATGCTAGGAGCAAAAGCAGAAGCAGCAGAGATTGATTATGCAGAAAATGTAGCACCTATCTTTGTAGAGCAGTGTCAGAGCTGTCACAGAGAAGGCGGCATTGCTCCTTGGGCAATGACTGACTACAGAATGCTTCAAGCATTCGCACCTGCAATCAAAGAAGCAGTTACATCATTAAGAATGCCACCAGGACAGATTGATCGTAAGTATGCAAAGGATATCATAAATCATCGTACACTAAATGATTTAGAAATGGAAACTATTGTAGAGTGGGTCAATGCAGGAGCACCTGTAGAAGGTGACAGAGATCCACTAACAGAAACTGTTTACTCTACATCAGAGTGGGTACACGGCGAGCCTGATATGATCATTGAAGTACCTCCTATGGAGATTCCTGCAGGTCCTTCAGCAATTCCTTATCGTTATGTCAGTGTACCCACTGGTTTAACAGAAGACAAGTGGTTGCGTGGATCGGAGTATTTGCCTTCAGAGCCTACTGTGATGCATCACATGCTAAACTCAGTCGTACTTCCTGGTAAAGGCAGTATGAATATTCTAGGCGCACAAGGTGGCGGACAAGCTGAGATGAACTTTGCGAGTGTCTCTGCTTATGTTCCAGGTGGTGATCCAGATTTTTATGACGAGAATACTGGCGGATTACTTCGTGCAGGTTCAATTGTAAATCTACAGTTACACTACACACCAGACGGCACTGCTAGAACAGACAACGCACGAATTGGGTTGTACTTCCATGACGAAGGCGTAGTACCAGAAGAAAGAATGGCAGGCGACTGTGCTTGTATCTTCCCTGATAGCTGGACACCAATTCCCCCATTCGATCCTAACTTTGTACAGACAGCAGAAGTAGTATTGAAGAACGATGTCAATCTACACACATTCTTGCCGCACATGCATTTCCGTGGTAAGAGTATGAAAGCAACTGCATTCTACCCAGACGGCAGCAGCGAAGAGTTGATTGATGTTCCTGTGTACGACTATGCTTGGCAACTTTCATATACTTGGAGAGAGCCTAAGCCCCTACCCAAAGGAACTCGTTTGTTTGTAGAAGGCGCATTCGATAACTCAGTAGACAACAAGATGAACCCAGATCCAAGCGCCACTGTGATGTGGGGGCAAATGTCTGAGCAGGAAATGTTCTTCGGAGCGTTCACTTGGAAGAATGCAGAATAAGTTATTTTTATAAATAGTAGAAACGAGATAGAGAGAAGTTACAGCCTCTCTCTATCTCTAAACAAGTGAAACTAATAAGGAGAATCACATGTCTACTACTACTTATAACATTGTATATAAGACTACCAACCTTGTCAATAACAAAATATATATTGGCGTCCATTCTACCAATGATCTTGATGACGGCTACTTCGGATCTGGTACTGCATTAAAATACTCTATAGAAAAACATGGTATAGATAATTTCTCTCGTGAAATATTATATTTCTTTGCCACAGCAGACGAAGCCTACGCTAAAGAAAAACAGCTAGTCACTGAATCTTTTGTTTCTCGGCAAGATAATTATAATATGAAGCCAGGAGGTTATGGCGGATTCAATTCCCCTACAAAAGAACAACGAAGAGCAATTTCAATTCGGGTGTCCGGCGAAAATAATCCAATGTATGGCCAAGGCGAGAAACTTCTTGGTGAAAAGAATGGGATGTTCGGAGCAGATAGACCTGACGAATGGTGTAAACAGCACTCATCATTTATGAAAGGCAATAAAAATGCCGTGGGAGCAAACTGGTCAGAAGAAGCTAGAAAGAAAAAATCTGAGCAGATGAAAAAAGTTGTAAAGAAACGAGCTGCCTGCATCAAGTGTCACAAAGAAATCACAATACAAAATTTAGGTAGGCACTACGCAACTCATAATAATTTGACAACAGAGTAACATAAAGTAACAACATAATGTCATAAATGTTACTTTTTATCTTCCTGAGGTTATATATAGTAATGAGTGTTTTATCAAGGCGCTCATTTACTTTAACTTTATTTTGCTCACAAGGCAAGGAATTAAAAATGATTATCGGCGCAAAGACGGCCAAACTAGAAACAGTTGTTACTTTTATGTTAGCATTGGTAGTAACCTCACCTGTAGTACTCGCAGCAATCGCAGTAATTTAAGCGTTATAAATAGTAATATAGAAAGACAAGGATATTACTATGGTAAACGTTTTAGCAAATGTAACAGAATCAACATGGGACGCTAGTAACCCTGGTGAATTAGACTATCTAAAGCCTAATGGTTTTAAGTTTAAGATTCATAATTTACCTAGTGTCTCATTCTTTTGTCAGTCGGCAAACATTCCAGATGTTTCAATGGGATCTCCCCAAGTTGCTACACCTCTTGTTGATTATTATCAGCCAGGAGATAAGCTTGCCTATGGTGAGCTAAATATTCGTTTTCTTATTCAAGAAAATATGAACAACTATAATGAAATATATGAATGGCTAGTCGGACTAGGCTTCCCAGAAAGTCATAAACAATATACTGATTTTTCTAATAGTCAGTCATATCGCTTCCCTACCATAAACCCATCAAAGCAAAGATCGCTCGGCAACTTTAGCGATGCATCTTTGTTTATTCTTGATTCAAATAATAATACAATAAAAACAATAGTATTTCAAGATGCGTTTCCGGTGTCTCTTAGTGGTCTTGAGTTTGAGATAAGTTCCGGTAGCACTGAATATTTTCAAGGAGTTGCTGCGTTTAGATACAGACAGTACAAGATTACAACGCCATAAATATGACATATATTATGAGGTTTTATTATGATTACATTGAACGAACTACAAGACGCATGGAAAACAGACTGCAAAATAGACGAACTCAACCTTGGCAGTGAGTCTATAAAAACCGCAGAGCTTCACTCTAAGTATCTCAACCATCTAACTAACTTTAAGCTACAGCTAAGAAAGTTTGAATCTCAAATGCTTACTCTTCGTAGAGTGAAGTGGAGATACTTTCGTGGCGAATTATCCAAACTAGAACTAGACGATTTAGGTTGGGAGCAGTACTTAGGTCCACAGCCTTTGAAAAATGAAATGCAAGAATACCTAGACAGCGACTCTGAAATTATCAAAATAAATGATAAGCTAGATTATGTAAGAGCTTGTTTGTACCAATGTGAGTCTATTATGAAGTCACTAAATAGTAGAACATGGGATATAAAAAATGCTGTGGAATGGACCAAGTTTACCAACGGAAGTTTTTAGTGATTAGAGTAACAAAAAAAGACGAAGCATATTTACGAGTAGAAACAGACCCTAGTACATCTCAAGAAATCTGTGATTTTTTTACATTTGAAGTTCCAGGTGCTAAGTTTATGCCTAGCTACCGAGCTAGAGTGTGGGACGGAAAAGCTAGATTGTTTAACATGTATCGCCAAGAATTATATGTAGGCTTGTTGCCATATTTAAAAGAGTTTGCAGATACATTAGAATATACGGTTGAAGTTGATATTGCTAAAATAGGTGATCCGGTATCGTCACAGTATGTTGAAGCCTTTGCCAAAAAACTGAATCTACAAAGCGCAGGCAAAGATATTGAAATACGAGATTACCAAGTAGAAGCTGTTAAGCATTCTATCAACAAAGGCAGAGCGTTACTTCTATCACCTACTGCTTCAGGAAAATCTCTCATCATATACAATCTTGTTAGATATCACCAACATCTTGGAAGAGAGCAGCTCCTTATCGTACCTACTACTTCTCTAGTTGAACAGATGTACGGAGATTTCAAAGACTACTCAACCGCAAATGATTGGGACGTGGCTGAAAACTGCCATAGAATATATGGCGGCAAAGATAAAACAATAGAACTGCCAGTAACTATTTCTACTTGGCAATCTATTTACAAATATCCTAAATCTTGGTTTGATAGATTTGATGTTGTCTACGGCGATGAAGCCCACAACTTTAAAGCCAAGTCTCTTACTTCTATATTAGATAAATGTACTGATGCAGCTTATCGTATTGGAACAACAGGCACACTTGATGGCGCCAAAACCCACAAGCTAGTGTTAGAAGGTATCTTTGGTTCAGTCAAAAAAGTTATTACTACTAAGAAGTTAATGGATGATAATGCAGTTGCCAGCCTTGATATAACTTGTTTAGTATTAGAATATTCTGATGTTGAGCGTAAGCTAGTTAAAGGTATGACGTATCAAGAAGAAATGGATTGGATTGTAAGTCATCCTGTTAGAAATACTTTTCTAAAAAACTTATGCACTACACAAACAGGTAACACCTTAGTATTGTTTCAGTATGTTGAGAAGCATGGGAGAGTGTTATATGACCTTATAAATAATAAGGTAGGCGATACTAGAAGTGTGTTCTTTGTGTATGGTGGAACTGCTACTGAACAACGTGAAGAAATACGAGCGTTAACAGAAACAAAAGATGATGCAATTATAGTTGCCTCATACGGAACTTTCTCTACTGGTATTAACATTAGGAATCTTCACAATATAGTATTTGCGAGTCCTAGTAAATCTAGAATAAGAAATCTACAATCCATTGGTAGAGGACTTAGAAAAGGTGATAACAAAACAAGTTGTAATCTCTTTGATGTAGGTGATGATATATCCTGGAAGTCAAAGAAAAACTATACACTCGGTCATATGGTTGAACGAGTAAAAATATATAATGAAGAAGGGTTTAAATATAAACTCGTTAAGGTACCTATTAATGTCTCATAACTATAAAATTGTAAACCTAATAAATGGTCTTAATATCGTGGGTGATTTAGAATACACCGCAGAAGAAATTGTAGTTAAGTACCCGTTAGAGATTGCTGCTAAACCTATCAATAATGAAGCAGGTGTTTTAATAGGAGAACATATGGTTCTTCGACCTTATCTTGTAATGACTGATGATGTTGAAGTTAATATTCATCAAATCTCTGTTGTTGCCATTTCTTCTTTAAGCGAAAGGCTTTGGGGGTCTTATGAGGATATGGTTGAAAACGTCTATCTAAAAGAGATTTCTTTTGATGGTAATTTTATTAAAGAAGATGCTAACGAATTGCCAGAAGACATTACAAACATGGATGATGAGGAACTTGATTACCTACAAGAACAACTAGACTTAATTGCTAATGGTAACAAAGATAAAACCTATCATTAAGGTATCCCTTTCTTTCTAACAGAATCATTATAACAAGGTGTTCGGTTAGTGTCAAGCATTACTTAACATTATTATCAATTAATTTAGCTTGACAAAGGATGGTTTTTTTAGTATTATTATATTATGATTTCAATTGGAGACTAATATGTCAAAAGAAAAGAACGCCCACTACGTAGACAATAAAAAGTTCTATACAGAAATAACAGTGTGGAAACAACAGTGGGATGAGTCAGTAGCTAAAGGCGAACCTACACCTCAATGCACACACTATCTCGGTGAATGTTTTGTTAAGATTTCAAATCATCTCGCATATAAATCAAACTTTGTAAACTATACTTTCAGAGATGAAATGATTCTAGACGGCATTGAAAACTGTTTGCGCTATGCTGATAGGTTCAACCCAGAGAAATCTAAAAATCCGTTTGCATACTTCACACAGATTACTTACTATTCTTTTATTCGCCGAATAAAGAAAGAGGCAAGACAAACCGAAACGGCTATGAATTACTTACAGAGTATTGACTTGCAGCAATTGCTAGACGAAGTTGAAGGTGATTCCGGTAGTTATGAATACCTCAAGTGGGTTCAAACTCAAGTAGATTTGAATGCCAAAGAAAAACAAAGCTTAAACTCTATTTCGGATAAAAAAACTGTCAAAAGAAGACCCAAGTATTTTGATAAGAAAGAAGAAGAGCTTGACATATAATAATAGTTGTAGTATACTGTATTTAAAACTGACAGGACTATTATATAATGAAAGTACGCTACTCCGAGATATTTTATAGCTTTCAAGGCGAAGCTGAACTTGCCGGAACACCGACAACTTGGCTTCGCTTCTTCGGCTGTAATTTAGAATGTAATGGATTTGGTCAAGACAATCCTGCCGATACAACGACACACGAACTTCCGTATAAAGACTTTGACACTAGCAATATAATTGCCGTTGAACAATTGCCAGTGTGGGAATTCGGATGTGATTCCTCATACTCTTGGTCTATGAAGTATAAACACTTAGCCCAAGATGCTACACCCGAAGTTGCTGCTGATAAGCTAGAAGCATTGCTGCCTCACGGAAAGTTTACTCACCCTGAGACTGGACAAGAAAACATGCTTGCTTTTACCGGCGGCGAGCCAATGTTACAGCAAAAGCAAATGAAAGCTATTGTAAATGAGTTCTTAATCAGAGGCAACCCTCCGAAGATTATTACTGTTGAAACTAATGGTACTAAAAAACTTGGCGGAGACTTGAAAAACTTTATCAATGATTATCTGTCTGAGATGGGCATTCGTTGGCATTGGGCTATTAGTCCGAAAATACTAAACACTTCAGGTGAAACTGGTGCAGTTGATGTAGACATGTTTATGTCTTATATTGACGGTACGCACGGTACCGGGTGTCTCAAGTTTGTATGCAATGGTTCTGATGCTTCATGGGAAGAAATAGAACGATATGTGAAAGAAGTTATTGTATATTGCAACAGAGCAGAAATAACTGTTCCTGATATATGGATTATGCCTGTAGGGGCAACGAAAGAAGAACAAGAAACTGTTGCTGACATTGTAAACGAATCTATGAGACGAGGATATAAAGTAGCAACCCGTAATCACGCATATGTGTATGGAAATATTATTGGGACTTAATTATGAATTTTAGAGACGATAAACTATTTGTAGATTGGGCTGACATTGATGCCTTCTGTTTAGAAATGGCACACGAAGGCAGTCGTTTAGGCATTGAGAAAGTTATCGGTGTTTCTCGTGGCGGGCTAATACCTGGTGTTATTATTTCACATATGATGGGAGTGCCTTTTGATTCAATCACTTGGCAAACTCGTGACGGCGATAATCGAGATACTAAAAAAGTTCTAAATTTTAATAATCCTAAATATATGATAGTAGATGACATGGTTGACAGTGGCAAGACTATGATAGACTTGATGTGTCTTGCTCCTGACGCAGTTAAAGCGGTTATCTTTAATAAAAAAGAAGATGTATTACTTGACATTGTAGGTCAAGAGTTATATAATGTAAGCGAATGGGTAGTCTTCCCCTGGGAAAATAATTAACAGGATAATATGATGAGAACTAGCACTGTAAGACAAATTCCGTATGTTGGTTCTGGATCTTCAGGTCCAGATACGATTTATGTGGTAGACTTCTATGAAAATAGCATTAAGATTGAAACCAGAGAATTCGTGAACAAAAGTGTACATTATGCAGAATCTGCTGCAAGAAATTGGGACGCAGGGATAATTAAAAATGATAAGTAAACAGATTAAAACTAGATTACAGCGAGCAGGTAAGCGTTTTCATGCCGCAGATAATATTTCTGAGTTTATGCATGAGGGAGACCATGAAGAATTAATTGAAGAGCTTACTGACAAATTTCAAGGTGTGTTAGAGAGCCTAGTTATAGATGTTGATAACGATCCGAATAGCATAGACACTAGCCGAAGGTTGGCTAAAATGTATATAAACGAGATAATGTCTGGTCGTTATAACGATATGCCTAAAGTAACTTCATTTCCTAATGAAGGCCAATATGATCAGTTGATAATAGTTCGGTCAGATATCAAGTCAATGTGTTCACATCATCATCAGCCAGTTACTGGTATCTGTTACATAGCCTGTTTGCCCGGAGAGAACGTTATTGGTCTTTCTAAGTACACTAGGATAGCACAACATTTAGCTCAACGAGGACAGCTTCAGGAAGAGTTGACTGAAATGATTGCAACCGAAATAGAGATGCTTACACAGGCTCCGGCTGTTGGTGTTTATATTCGTGCCCGTCACGGTTGTTGTGAGAATAGAGGAATTCGTTCTTCAAATAGTTCAACACAAACTACTGTACTGAAGGGTGCTTTGAAAACAGACGCTGCGTTACGAAATGAATTTATGCACAATATTCAAATTCAGGAACATCTATGCGGATAAAACAAACTGATAGACAGGTCGTTGTAGATCTAGAGACACTAAGCACTCGCCCAAATGCTTGCATTGTTTCTATAGGTGCGGTTGCATTTAATCTACAAGACGGTATACTAGATGAGTTTTTTATAAATGTTGACGCAAGCAATTCTCGTAAACATGGTTTACATATAGACCTAAATACAATTGAATGGTGGAAACAACAATCTAAAGAAGCACAAGAAGCATGGCAGCAAGACCCTCAGCCTCTTGATTATGCACTGGAGAAGTTTGCTGAGTTTTATCAAACAGGAAATCCCATATGGGGAAATGGTTCTAGCTTTGATATTACAATTCTAGAATCTGCATACTATGCTGTCGGTTGGGACAAGGACAAAGTGTATGGAAAACACTTACCTTGGAAGTTCTGGGATATATATGACATGCGTACATTGACTAGCATCTTGGGTAAAAAACTTGAAAAAACAGGTGTCGATCATAATGCACTTGACGATGCGATGGCAGAAGCAAAACTATTAATTGAGATGTTAAAATCATGAAGTTAGAATACGTTGCATCAGGCACATCATTTATGCAGCTTGCCAAACTTAAAGAACATCCAGAAGCGGCTGCTGTAGTTAACAACATGTTCGCTGACATCTTTGGTGATCAACCAGGACACACATTTTCAATATTGTATAATGCTTGGGCAGAAAGTTCTTATGGTGAAAAGCTGAGTGTACTGAAGCCATCTATTCATAACTTACACGCAGACTCAGGTGGGTTACAGATGGTCACACTCGCCCACAAATTGCCTAAAGGAACTAATATGAATACCCTCAGAGAAGAGGTATATCATAATCAAGCCGATTGGGCTGACGTTGGCATGTGCTTTGATGAGATTCCTGTAGTCACTACCGGGGCATCAGATAGAAACGATACTAGCAACAGGTACTTTGACAGGGAGAATCGTCACAAGTATGCACAACAAACTGCTGACAACGTAGCTCGTCAAATTGAAGTCTTCAAAGAAAATAATAGTTCGTGTAAGCCTTTTATGATTTGTCAAGGCGGCGACTTAGAAACATATCTCGAATGGATTGATACTATCTTAAAAACTGTGCCTGAGGGAGATCATCATCGCATAGGCGGAGTAGCAATGGGGGGCGCTGCATTAGGCACAGGCCCTCTAGAAGATATCCAAAAAGCTTTCTTTGCTAGTCAAGTTCCTGTTAGAGATGAGAATGGCAAACTACATCTTCATGTATTAGGCGTAGGATCTATTACCCGAATGATACCTTATCTTATCTTTTTACAGAATGGATCATATGGAAATGTTCACATGTCGTATGACTCTACTACACACTCTAGAGGTGTAGAAACAGGTATGTATTATATCAGAGGAGAGATTAGAAACGGAGAACACATTCCAGGTCCTGGTAGAACAATGAATTTCACTAGAGCCAAGAGTGCAGACTCTGTAGTGGTAGGAGAACCGGGTGAATCTTGTCCTGACTTACAATATGATATTTTAATGAATGACATAAATCGTGTATACAATCTTGGCATGACAAAAGAAAGGTTTCACGAGTGTCTAAACGTTCCTACAGTTCCTTATATGGAAAAATATGGAGAACTCAGTACTTGGTATACTGCAAGAAACGCATTGTGCTGTGTATCTATTAAAAACTTTATGGATGAACTTGAAGAACTTATAAACGATAAAGATAAGTTATTACAATTAGCCAATAAAAGATACCCTGGAATTTCAGGTCAACAATTATTTGACGTTAAAGATATAGATTCTTTTAATGCTTGGATGGATCGTTGGGGTGGTATCTTTAAGGAAAAGAAAAAATCTAAAAGTATTTCACACACTAAGCCAGTAGAAGAAATACAACTAGATTTTACATGAGCAGTTATTATTTAACTTAGGAGTATATATTATGGATCAACAGAAAGTACGCAATGCAATTGAAGAGATGTCAAACTCAATGACTCGAATGGACGCAGAGCGTGATCTAATTAAAGAGATTGTAGAAAAAATCCACGAGGAAGAATTCTTAGACAAGCGAGTGATCCGGAAAATGGCTCGGGTATATCACAAGCAAAACTTTGCGGAAGAATCTACCATCAACGAAGAGTTCGAGACTCATTTCAAAAATATTATGAGTTAGATATTGACAAAGCAAAAATATTCTGTTATTATATACAGACACTAGAGGAATATCTTATGAATGTTTTTGCTTTGCACACAGACCCAGTAATCGCTGCTCAAATGCATGCCGATAAGCATGTAGTTAAGATGATAATAGAGTATGCACAACTAATGTCCACAGCACATCGTGTGCTAGACGGCTCGCTGTATCAAGACAAAACCTCTAACGGAAGAAGCATCAAGCGTTGGTCATTACCGAATGAGGTTTTGGAGAGCGTGGTGTATAAAGCATCGCATGTCAATCACCCTTCTGGTATTTGGTGTAGAAAAACTTCCGAAAACTATCAGTACCTATATACTATGTGGAAAGAATTATGTGCAGAGTATACACATCGGTATGGTAAAATTCACTTGACACAGCAGAAGCTAGAGAGTATACTATCTGTTACTCCTGTTAATATTCCACACGGAGAATTGACAGAATTACCACAAGCAATGCCAGACGATGCAAAGCTTCCTAATGTTGTAGAGGCTTATCGTAATTACTACAGAGTCTACAAGCGAGGTTTCGCTAGGTGGACTAAACGACAAACACCGGAGTGGTTCAATGTCAGTGACTAATAGAAATATTCGTGTTAGCTTTCAGAAAGAAGGCATACACAAATATCCAGCAGCTAAAGATTTGAAGGGGGTAGAGTTTTTACAATACCCTCATCGCCACATCTTTCATTTCTATGTAACATTAGAAGTTAATCATAACGACCGAGATGTGGAATTCATTTTGTTCAAGCGTGAGCTAGAGTCTCTGTTTGAATCAGGTGCAATGCAAGCTGACTACATGTCATGCGAAATGATGGCAGAAGAACTTTTAGGATACATTGAAGAAACATATCCTAATAGAACAGTGCAAGTTGAAGTTTATGAAGATGACGAAAACGGAGCAATATTAAATAATGCGTAAATTATTTTACATGGGATTAGAAAGTTACGAAGCACGATACACTCTTCAACTGCAAGAATGGAACGAGCGTGTATTTAAACTTCGTGGTGTTGATTATGAAGTTATCCGAGGGCAAGAGCTAGACAATAGCCAAGCTATTGTGACTGGTAGTGTACTTGATGCTCATGGTAGAACATACTATAGCATGTCACAGCACATGTCGTTAATTCAGAAAATGAAAAACGGTGAAGTAACTAGTGATGATGTAATCTTTTATGAAGATATGTTTACTCCTGGGTTAGAATGTTTACCTTATATCATGCAACAAAGTCCTGCAGAATATCGTCCTAAAGTATTTCTTCGTTTCTTAGCACAGTCTGTAGATCCAGATGATTTTATAGTTCGTGAAGGTATGTTTGACTGGATGCGTAAGTACGAAGAAATGGTAGATCAATTTGTTGATGGTATCATGGTAGCATCAGAAGAATTCGTAGCACATCTTCGTATTGCAGGTATCAAATGTCCGATCTATGTCACAGGTCTGCCTTTTGGCAAATCAGAAGTCCAAGAACGAGTTTCTAATCAGATACCCATAGTTGATAGGACGAATCGTGTAGCATACTCTTCTAGGTGGGATGATGAAAAACAGCCTCACTTCTATATGGATCTAGCAGAAGAATACTACAAGGTTGATCCTACAATGGAGTTTTCTATATTTTGTGGGCACCCTGAACTAAAAAGTAATAAACAGGAATATGTAGATAGAGCAATGTTTTTGCAAGATAGCAACACTGCTAATTTTAAAGTATACACTGGACTAAAGAAAAACGATTACTATAGTTTGCTTGCTGATAGTAAAATACTATTCAATTGTGCGTTACAGGATTGGGTTAGTAATACAGTGAGCGAAGCTGATACTATGGGCTGCTTGACACTATTTCCAGCATACAGAAGTTTTCCAGAAGTATTTGCTAACAATGGCAATCACATGTATATTCCTTGGTCTATCGAGGATGCGTTAGAAAAGTTAGGAAGAATGGTATTAAGCATTGACAACTTAGACACATCTATGTATAATATAGGCAAGATTAGTGATTATCAGAATGGAACTATTGACAGGACATTAGATAGTATACTGACTGAAGATGCAAACCTTAGAGATCGTACATCATTTCGTAAATATGTAGCAAAGGCAAAGTATGAATAAAAATGTATTAGTAACTGGCGGCAATGGTTATATAGGTCACCAAACTGTTATTCAATTAAAAGAAAATGGCTTCAATCCAATTGTAGTTGATTGGGTAGCAGATGCTGCAAAGACTTCTTATACATATTCATTCGATGACAATCATGTCCTAGAAATAATGAAAGTACATGAAGTTGAAACTGTTATACATTTTGCGGCTGACCACGAAGTTGGTAGGAGCGTAGAAGAGCCTTCTGTATTCTACAACAATAATATACTTGCAAGTGTTAAACTCTTAGATAGATGTATACAAGCAGGAGTTAAAAACTTTATTTTTAGTAGCTCTAGTAGTGTATACGGAGACAATGTAGACTTCCCAACTACTGAAGCAACTATTAAAAATCCTATGTCTCCTTACGGTAGAACTAAGGATATGTTTGAGGAAATACTCAAAGATTATGAGGCTGCGTATGGCATTAACACACTAGCGTTAAGATATTTCAATGCAGCAGGTGCAGACGTATTAAATAGACATGGGTATGTACAAGAACCACAGTCACATCTTTTCCCTATACTTGCTAGATGTTTTGGACGAGAGTTACCTTTTACTGTGTTCGGTAACGACTATGACACTCCTGATGGAACTTGCATTCGAGACTACACGCATGTATCAGACATCGCCAACGCACACATCTCAGCTATAGACTATTTGAACAGAGAAGGAACTCATAAAGTATTTAATATAGGCAAAGGTAGTGGCGAGAGCGTTTTAGATGTTATAAATGCTTTCAGTGAATATACAGGAAAAGAAATTCAAGTGAATTACGGTGATAGAAGAGCAGGTGATCCACCTAAAACTTTTGCTGACATCACTCTGGCTATAAATGAATTGATGTGGGTTCCTAAATATACTCTATCTGATATTGTAGAGCATGCATATAAGTGGGAGAATAAATAATGTATTATAGTACTAAGCATTACGATCATAGCATAGGGTTATCAGCCGTATTTCGTCAACCTAACGCAGATCATTCGCATTGCAATTTGTTGCACGGGTACAGTCTAGCATTCACGTTTACGTTTGGTTGTAAAGACTTAGACAATAAAAACTGGGCAGTAGATTTCGGCGGACTGAAGCCATTAAAATCTTGGCTTGAAGATAACTTTGACCATAAGTTAGTAGTTGACCGAGCTGATCCTCATCTAGCAGATTTATTAGAATTGCAAAAGAAAGGATTGGCTGAGATCAGAGTAATGACTGGTGTTGGTGCTGAGAAGTTTGCAGAACACTCATTCAACTTTGCGGATAGATTAGTTCGTGAAATGACTGATGATCGCTGCTTCTGTGTGAAATCTGAAGTCGCTGAACATGGTTCTAATTCAGCAATCTATGAGGCTTAATCTTGAAATTTGCAATGGTAACAGACTTGCATTTCGGTGCAAGAAGTGATTCAGTAGCATTTGATGCACACTTTAGAAAGTTCTATGAAGAGGTATTTTTCCCAGAGCTTATAGAGCAAGGAATAAAAACTGTATTTGATCTAGGTGATACCTTTGATCGTAGAAAGTATATCAACTATAATACTTTAAAAAGTTGTAAAGAGTATTTCTTTGACCGCTTGCAAGAACTAGATATTGACTTGCATATGATTCCTGGCAACCATGATACATATTTTAAAAACACAAATGATGTAAACTCCCCTGATCTTTTGTTGCGGGACTATACTAATATTGCCCTTTATCAGAAAGTCACTGAAATTAAGATGGGTGAAAGCACAGTAATGTTTGTGCCTTGGATATGTAATGAAAACTATGAAGAGTCATTTGAAATTATATCTAAATCAAAAGCTGACATATGCCTGGGACACTTTGAGTTCTCTGGTTATGACATGTATCGTGGATCCCCTAATCCTCACGGTATGGATCCTGGCATGTTTAAGCATCTGCCTATGGTGGTCAGCGGTCACTTTCATCACCGTCATACTAAGGGTAATATTACTTACATGGGTAACCCTTATGAGATAACTTGGTCAGACTATGATGACCCTAGAGGATTCGCAATATATGATACACAAAAGAAAGAGCTTAATTACGTTAATAACCCAAATAGAATATTCCACAAAATCTATTATGATGACACCGATACCGGATCTTTTTCTGGTGATTTTGTTTACGATTTTAACTCAGTCAGAGATGGTTGTGTAAAAGTAATAGTATCAAAGAAAACTGATTTTGCTAAGTTTGATGCCTTTATAGATAACTTGTATCAGTGTAATTTAATTGAACTTAAAATCATTGAAGACTTATCTGAATTTGAAGATGAAGCAATCGGTGAGGACGTAGACTTAGAAGATACTATGTCGTTGCTTAAAGAATATGTTGACGGTATTGAAGTAAGTGTTGATAAAGAAAAACTCAAGACACTCCTTCAAACGCTGTATGTTGAAGCACAGGATGATGCATGATAATCTTTAAAACTATCCGATGGAAGAACTTCCTATCAACTGGAAATGCTTTCACAGAAATGCAGTTAGATAGAAATACTAGCACTCTTATTATAGGCGACAATGGATCAGGTAAATCTACCTTGCTTGATGCCATAACCTTTGCTTTGTTCAATAAGCCTTTTAGAAATATATCAAAGCCTCAGCTTATAAACACCATCAATCGTAAAAAAATGGTAGTTGAAGTCGAGTTCAATATAGGATCTAAAAAATACCTTATTAGACGAGGCAGTCAGCCTAGTATATTTGACATAGAGATTGATGGTGTCCTAGTAGATCAAAATGCTAATATACGAGACTATCAACGTCACTTAGAAGAAAACATTCTAAAACTAAACTACAAGTCATTCACGCAGATTGTTATTCTAGGTAGTGCATCCTTCACACCTTTTATGCAGTTGACTCCTAATATTCGCCGTGAAATTATTGAAGATATTTTAGACATCCGAATCTTTACTACAATGAAAGATGCACTAAAAGTTAAAATGCACGAATTGAAAGACAAGTTACGGACACTTGAAGGTGAGTTGACAGTAACCAAAGAAAAGGCAAATTTGCAAAAGAAATATATTGATACCCTTGAAAATGATAAGCAAGAGCGTGTCGATAAAATAGTGAATGAGATTTCTGATATAGAAGCTACTATTACCTCTCTTCTTGGTCAAGTTGCTATTGATATTGAAGTTAAAAATGAATACGGTGATATAGAGGCAAATCGTAAAAAGTTAGAAAACTTTAAGATGGATTTTACTCGCAAGATTAAAGAACAAAAAGCAGCCCTTTCTTTTTATGCTGACCACGATGACTGTCCTACTTGCAAACAGGGAATACCTCACGAGTTTAAAGAAACGATTACTACTGAAAAAGAAACGAAGATATCTGAATTGGAAGTCGCTAATACAGAACTAGTGGTTCAGTGGGAATCTCTTGATAAAAATTACGAAGAGTATTTAAATCTACAACAAAAAATAGTAGACACTAATAATACTATCATGTCCACACAAACTCTTCTACAAAGATTGGTTGTAGAGAAGTCAGAGGTAGAAAATAAAGTAGGGGACATTGAGAAAGAAACTCTAGCACTCAAAGAAGTTGCTAAAGATTTAATATCTAAAACCAATGAAAGGACTGATATTAAAGAAGAACAAGAGTATCATACTATAGCAGAATCTCTGTTAAAAGATTCAGGTATTAAAACAAAGATTATTAGACAATATTTGCCTGTGATAAATAAATTAGTAAACAAGTATTTAAAGTCGATGGATTTCTTTGTACAGTTTGATCTTGATGAAACGTTCAAAGAGACTATTAAGTCCAGGCATCGAGATAAGTTTACATATGCTTCATTCAGTGAAGGAGAAAAGCAGCGTATTGATTTAGCACTAGTATTCACTTGGCGAACCATTGCTAAGATGAAGAATAGCGCCAGTACAAACTTACTTCTTTTAGATGAAGTGTTTGACAGTTCTCTAGATGTAAATGGAACTGACTATGTAATGCAGCTTCTAAATACTATAGGTGATGATGCAAATGTATTTGTGATCTCACATAAATCAGATCAGCTATTTGATAAGTTTAGAAGTGTGGTTAAATTTGAAAAGAAAAATAACTATTCGGTGATGACATAATGGAAGATTTAGAATTAATACCCTTTGCTGATCCTTTACTAAAAAAGGCTCCTGAACTTTTTGATTTTGAAAAAGAAGATGCCAAAGAAGTTAGTGAAAGATTATTTATTGCAATGAAAAAATGTGGTGGTATTGGTATATCAGCTAATCAAGTAGGCTTGGACATGAGAGTGTTCGTAGTTGGCAGCGTTGACGGTATGCAAGAAAAAGCAGTTTTCAATCCAGAGCTACTTTCAGTAGGAAGTCAAACAATTCCCATGCGAGAAGGATGTTTGTCTTATCCTGGTCTATGGTTGATGATTAAAAGGCCTGTATCTTGTGTGCTAAAATATATGAACGAGGAAGGTGAAGAACTAATAGAAGAGTTTGGTGGAGTACCAGCTCGTGTAATTCTGCACGAGTTCGATCATATGGTAGGACAAAACTTTACTATGCGAGCATCGTCTTTAAAAATAAATCGAGCTTTGAAAAGCTTAGATAAGAAAGTAAAAGCATACAGAAGGGGAAATGCATAATGTCAGATGATTGGGATTTTGGATTCACTGCCGTCGATGATATGCCGCAGACTAATTTAGAACCGGCAGAGCCTGTTGTAGCACATGTTGATGACGCACAGATACAAACCCTAGTCGATAAGATGGACAGATTAGAAGCTCTCATCATCACTTCGGATTCATCTTCTATGGTCAATGAGCATAGAGAGTTAGTACAGCAAGACGTTGTTGCAAAACTGAAGCAAGTAGAGGATCTTATCTTACCTTTGCTATTCAATCTTCAAAAGAACGCAGACAAAGATTATATACATTGGCCTGGAAGAGTGGCTATTATTGACAAGCAGATTGAGAAAATCAAAGCGGTCACACGGTATTACGATAACATATAATAAGGTTTTTGAACGATAATATAATAATGGAGTATAGTATGGCTAAAGCATCTAAAGATCGGGAGTTTGATGTCTCCCCCGTAGTAAGAGGTGTATTCAATCGTCCTACAGGACAGATACTAGACTTTTATTTAAATAGTGCAATTGGTAATCCAGAAGAATATTCTGAATGGACTCAGATACTGAGGTCCTCTACTGAGCAAGATGTGGTGTATTTGCATATTAACTGTTATGGTGGGCAAGCCTTAACAGCAGTTCAGTTGATGAGAGCAATGTCCGAATCTAGAGCCACTATTGTTGCGTCAGTAGAAGGCGCCTGCATGTCAGCAGCTACTTTCATCTTCTTGATGGCAGACGTATGTGAGATTTCAGACCATAGTATCTTTATGTTCCATAATTTCTCAGGCGGCACCATAGGCAAGGGTAATGAGATGTTAGCTCAGGTTCATCACAATGACAAGTGGGCTAGAGGGCTAATGGATAGTGTGTATAAAGACTTCTTTACAGATGATGAAATAGAGAGTATACTAGAGGGTAAAGACTATTGGTTATCACCAGAAGAAGTTACCGAGAGACTTAAAAAGCGTAATAATAAGTTAGAAAAACAAGCAAAAACTGCCCAAAATGCAGCGGAAAAGGCAGAAAAAGCTGTTAAAAAATCAAAAAAATCGTAAGTCATTGATTACTATAGCATTATTAGCGTAACTTAGTGCTTGACATCCTCACAACCTATTGCTATAATAGTTGTAAGAATTGAGAAAAGGTTGTGAGGACCGTCATGAAAATAGAATCTAAGTCAATACTAGCCAAGTTGCTTGCTACTGAAAACATTTCAGTTCAGCAGCAAAATATCCCTACGGCTGCATTCGATCCAACGAATCGTGTTTTATATATCCCTAACTGGAAAGATATGTCTATCTCTCTCCAGGATCTTCTTATCGGCCATGAAGTTGGTCATGCATTTGAGACACCTGCTGAAGGTTGGCACGATGCAATATGTGAAGATAAGACACTCAAGCCTTTCCTGAACATTGTCGAAGATGCCCGCATCGAACGCAAAATCAAATCACGGTACCCAGGTCTTGTTCGTTCATTCTACTCGGCTTATCGTGAATTGTTTGAGCGTGATTTCTTCGGTGTCAAGGATATAGATACAAATGCTCTTCCTCTTATTGACCGTATCAACCTACACTTTAAAGTAGGCACTCATCTCAATTTACAGTTTAGCGACAGTGAACAATCTTTTGTTGACCGCTGTGCTAATACTGAAACTTGGGAAGATGTTGAGGCTTTAGCCCGTGAACTTCATGGCAATGCGTCGGAAGAAGTTCAGACCGATATTGACAATCTTATGGATCAATTCTCTTCAGATGATGATGACGATTCAGATGTAGATATGTCCTCTGATATGGATATGGATGGAGAGGAGTCTGATGATGCTGACGCAGAAGGTGAAGGTACTGCTCCTGGTCAGGGTCTTGACTCGGATGAAGAGGAAAAAGATGATTTTGATGAACTCTTCGGAGATAACGATGACGAGCAACTTCCAACGCCTATCCGAGAATTTGTTGATACTAATGAGCCAGGCTCTATCACAGATAAAGTTTTCCGTGAAATGGAATCAAGTCTAGTAGATACCGCTGAACAAAAGAAAAAGTTATATGTAAACATTCCCAAAGTGGATTTGAATAGAGTTATCACACCTGCAAAGGACGTTTACAAGTTATCTGACATCACATTAGGTTATGCTCGCAATGGTGAAACAGTAGAAGA
>JAULKP010000234.1:0-20859 GCA_032356005.1 Ulothrix subflaccida
TTTTCAGTTTATACCGACTACGTTGTCACTGGTAACCGGTGGCATGTTTATACCGACTACATTGTCACTGGTAACCGGTGGCATGTTTATACCGACTACAAACCAGATGACGTTTATGGAACACAGATGACGTATCGCCAGCTTTGGTATATATTTGAGGTAATTACCCACTCAGGTAGTGAGACACAAACATGACATTTCCAAATCTCACACACCGAACCACACATGGAAGGAGCCGTTTCTTCACCTCACAATGTCTCTTTGGCTGTGTCAACTACGCCTCACAACTCTGGTGGTATTTCATTGAACTTGACATCTCATCGCAACTCCGTGGGAATTGTTATGTCGTTACCTGACATCGAGAAGTGTTTGAATGAAGATGCACCTTTAACGTTGGCTGATTGTGCTTTAGAAGCTTCTTTAGTCACCGAAGAAGATTTGGTCAAAAACATTGGTCAATTGAATATGGTGGCAGCGGCTGTCAGTGGAGTACAAACACATCAAATGAGCCTGTATTTCCAGAAGACCCATCCATTGTCTCGTGGTGAGTTGTTACACTCTAATGATTTGTTGAAATCAATCCGCACCAAGTTTACCGACATCCAATGCGAGAAACAAGGCACGAATTTGCTCACGGATGGGAAGGAAAAAAGAAAGATTCGAGATACCATTCAAAAACGTATCTCTCGCACTGTTTGGTATGGCTATCTTCTCTATCAATGTCGGCGTGTGATGAATGGTGACATGCACCGAGCACATCTTCTACAATGTATCAACCTCTCCTTTATCGATTGTTCCTCTCTTTGTGCTCGTATCATCGGATGTGCTCCTAAAGAGGTGGATAACTTCATTCGTGTGATGAAGTCTAAGGATGACTCTGCTTTGGATGATTATGTCCAATCCGCTCTCAAGTGGGAGAATGATGCATCTCAACCCCTTCTTTTGACTCTTGATGACATCGAACCATCTCCACCAAAGAAGAAGGGCAAGAAAATCAACAAGCATTCCGCCATTACATCTCTTGCTGTTGATTCCGATGATGAGAAAGTTGTTTCTAAACCCAGTAGTGCCAAGTCTTCTTCCAAACCTGTGGAGTCTGTGGTAGTCGATGAGTCTGTTGCGGAGGGGTCGGTTGTGGAGGAGAGTGTGGATCCTTCCGAGGAGGTCTTCGAGGCAAATGAGTCTCGTATCAAGCACGCTATCGAGGAGTCCATTCGTCAATACAAGGCCTCCAAACAGTTTGAGGAGGATATCGCCAAGTCCGCTGTTGTTATTGACCTCACAGAGGAGTATAACATTCTCGAGGAGCAGAAGAAGTCATTGGAGGAGGAGACGAACAAGCTTCGCAAGGAGAAGGCTAAGTTACTTCGCGAGAAGAACTTAGCGGAGATGACTGCCAAGCAACTCGCTGCAAAGATCTCTGAGATGGAGGAGGCATACAAACTGGGTCCTTTGCTACGTCCATCTCCCAGTCCATCTCTCGATAGTCATGATGAAGAAGAGGAGGAGGAGGAAGATGCTGACATGGTTGCCGATGAGCCAGTCGAGGCATCTACTGACCCTACTGCCTCTTCTTTGAAGAGAGCCAAGAACAGACGTAAGAACGAGATGAAGACTCTGCGCAAGGAGAAGAAGTTCTTGGACTTCTTGGCCAAGTTTGAGCAGGATCCCAAGGACTTTGCACATCCTTTCAGGGAGAAGATCATGAAGCGTGTCACTCCTCTGTCTGAACGCGAGGACTTCAATCCCTCTCTCTTCTTCGATGCATACAAGACCATCGCCTCATCTACAACTACCAAGTCTTTTCCTGTCAAGTTCGTTCTATGGTTAGACGAATACGAGAGGGACCCCTCTGTATCTCCTCCTATCGATCTTGGCAAGAAGCGTAAGGGCTCCGCTGATGAGTCTTCTATCGCGTCTTCCAAACGTGCCAAGACTCGTGAGTAGTGTGTGTGTATTGTTTGTAGATGTATTTTTCGCTCTGATAGGCTACTGCAATGAGCCCGATTAAATACATCTACTTTATATCTGACCAAAGTCGAAATCAACCTGCTTGATCACTGAACTCCCTATGATCTGTAGCGGGAACGTCGGCTGCTCTATGTTCGCGATGTTGTTCAAGTCTATCTCCGTAGTTGGTGCCGCTGTCTGTGCAGGCTCTGCTGATCGACTTGCACTACTACTGGACACCTTTGTCACTGTATTCTCACGAAGTGCTTGTAAATCAAACTGCCTTAATTCATTCATTATTTGCATCTCAAGCTTTTGTAACGCAGCTAAATTCTCTCTTTGAAATAAGACAACTGATATAGCCCACGGAATGCCGTTCAGATCGATCTGTTTACCGAAAGAATCTACCAAACTAAATGTCCAACTATTTGTATTTGTCTTTGCAAAAATACGGCTATTTATGTCAACATCTTGTTGCTGGTAATAACAGATTGATCGTAAACCATAATCTGCATAATTGAGCACCTCTTCCAACACACTATTGTTCGCACTCTGGCAAATATCGCTTACGATGAAGGCTCGAGTTATAAACGACATATTGACTGCATTTGTTGACTCCAACTTATCTCCTACAAATTCATTTGTTGATAACTCATCAAAGCCTAACTGTCTTTCCATACTGAAAAGGATGTTAAATATTATTTTTGGTTGAACTCCGGCATTACCTGATACTGTAAAGGTGAAGTGATAGGTATCACCATCACATGCCGGATATGTTACTGTATAAACCCAACTTTGAGTACTTGCAACTGTCATTGCATCACCCAATACCTTCTGTATATTATATATATTGTAAGACGCTGGCGGTATAACGACTTCGGTTTGTATACCATTTTCTTCTAACAAAAAAGTATTACGACCTCTTGACACGTTGTAGAAACTGCGGGGTATGCTTGCTTGGAGTAAACACACACTATCAAAATTGTTATCCGGCACATTTAAAGCTCGGCTGACATATGAGGAGTTTGTCCCTGACACTCTATCTCTCGATGAAAATGACAGAATTAATGGAGGTGTATTGTTTTCGTTAGCTACATGAATTGACATTATGAATTTTATTATATACCATAAAATAAAATGCCCATCAATTTCAAAGACTACACGCCAATACCTTGGAGTAGGGGGGGACCCATCGACCTTAGTAAAGCAGCTCCTACTCCACCTCCTGAGAAAACAGTACCACCTATGCATCCTCATCATCACAGATTGAAGAAGTTATTTCACTTATCACATAAACTACATTTAAAATTCTTGTGAAACGCTGCTGCTCAGCGTGCCAGCATAAGGAAATCACTTTTTTATTATTTTGCGCACTTTTGTTAAAAGTGCAATGAACGAAACAAAAATCAACACTGTTAAAATCAAACCTGTAGTTGTTCCTTCTAAAGATGAAACGAAACGAAAAGGATATGATATCTTTCCCGTTAAAAACTGGATTACTTACATCTGTGCAAGAAAAGGCTCGGGAAAATCAAGCCTCATCAACTCCATCATTGAAAAGACCACCAATAAAAAAACTACGATCTATCTCTTTGTAAGCACATACAAGGTCGATCCGACTTGGATTAAAATCATTGAAGATCTAACTGACAAAGGTTACACCATACACGCCTTCGACAGCATCTTCGAAGGTCGAGGTAAAAATGGCATCAATAATCTGGAACCTATTATCAAAGAATTAAACGCAGGTCAGGCGGACTCCTCGCTTGCCCCTCCGCCAAATCTTATCGAAAAGTCTGCTCCGAAAAAACAACACATGATGGACCGGTATGGCTTACCTTGCAAACCAATTAATTTATTCGGAGCAGATCCTACAGAGGCATACATCGCCACTTCTATCAACGAACAACAACTACTTTCAAAACCTCAACCACCTAAGAAGAAGAAATCTAAATCGAATTCTTCTGCTAATTTATTTATTTTTGATGACATTGCTAATCAACTTCAAAATAACACTGTTACTGCATTATTAAAAATACACCGTCACTCCGACTCAAACGTCATTGTTTCGAGCCAGTCCTTAAACGACCTCGCTCTGTCTGCTCTATATCAAATCAACTTCTTCATCGCATTCAAAGGCCTATCCGAAGCTAAATTAGAGGAATGTTGGAGGAAATTAGACATCAGCATACCCTTCGATGTGTATCTGGCAGCTTATAAGCACGCGACTGCCGAAAAATATGACTTCTTTTACCTCAACACTCGTTCAGACGAAATGCGAAGGAACTTTAATTTCTTGCTCACTAATAAAAATGAGTCTAACAATCAATGATCTTATGCACCCTTTTAAAAACCCATTTATGTCACATGCACCTAATGTTCAAGTAGGCAACATGGCCTCTGGACTTCCTTCATCTATATTCGGCGGCGGGATGAGAAACTGCTCACAATACCCATTTGTTCAGGTAGGTGTTGGAAAAACCAACGGACAACTTCCTATCAAAGGCTTATATCAGACAGCAAATTATCAACAACCTCCAAGCCTTGTATCAAATATACCTCTTTATGCAGCCGGAGGTGTATTTTGTCCTGCATTTCATACACCTTTTATTCCTGATAGTGGCATCGCTTTGCAACCTCCTAACCAAGACTTCTTTTATATTTAGATAACGGTCTGAACGCATGATAATGGGATCTTTGTCTTTTTATAATATTCACGTTGATACGCAATTCGCTTCTCCTGATTTCTGTAATAAGATGCCATTGTCTGCTCTAATTTCCTCTTCTTCTTCTCATCCTCTGTCAAATCTTGTAGGGACATCTTTTTACGGCGCGGTTTGTTATCTTTCAGAAGTTGTTGTTTTAATAAATTTAACTCCTCTCTCAATAACGTAACTGTTTTCGATAATTCATCTGACATATTTGTTTAAATACAATAAAATGTTTTATCTCTTTAAATCAATTTTTTAAACATCTACGAAAATTGATTTAAAACCAACATAATTTAAAATAAAGTTAAAATAATAAATGAATCATAACATCGTTAATAGTAAAATGATTGAAGTTCTATATCAGAAGGAATTCACTGGAAATAAAACTCAAGAACAACGTGATGAATACTACAAAAATGTTCCTCACTTCAAATTTGCCTATGATTTAGGCGTAGGTAAAGGTTACTCGGCTACTGCTTCAATTGAAGACTTTATATTATATCGAAACACTCACACACCAACACTTTACGAACAAATGTATGGACCTATAAAACTATGTTTTGATCTTGACTTATATCACAATTCGAATGTCACGCCTGATATTGAACACCGTCTTCTTCAAGACTTCATTCTCGTCTTAAAGGACGCTATGGATACCGACGGCATCAAATCTGATATACTCATTCTACATACACCACAAGACTCAAACAATGCAAACAAAATATCTTTTCACGTAATATGTCCAGATGTTTACTTTGAAGACGTTAAACACCATAAAATCTGGGCTACACAATTCAAAAAACAATACCTTGTGAATAAAACAAATATTGTCATAGATTTTGCTATCTATTCTAACCATCAACCTTTTCGAGCTATCGGTTGTCACAAAATTGGACAACCTGAACGAGTCTTAAAAAGATATAACTTCAATGAAGCATCAATGATATGTGATGAACGACGATTCTTTGTAACCTATTTTGATGGCTCTGAAACACTTATTCCAGTAGAAACTGAGGAACCGGACTCATTTCAACATATTGCATTCAAAGTCAAAGACGGAGATATTGATAAACTCATATCTCTCATTGAAGAAACTGTATCAGATGGGACTCACTCTCTTTGTGATGATGAATACTTTGACAAGATCAACTATGGGAATTGGAAGAAACTCGCATTCGCTGCTCTAAACGCAAGTAACAACGACTTTGATATCTTCTCTCGTGTTCTTAACCTTTACAGGCACGCAGACCCTATGTTGACTCATTCAATGTTCAACCACATGTCAAAATACAAATACTGTTGGGATATTACTTCTCTTCATTACTGGGCTCGTGAGAATTCCAATTATGAAGATATCTTCGGAAATATAGAAAAATGTATCAAACTCGAAACTATCTCATCAAACGAACTCATCAATTTAAACAACATTGGGTCCTATCTACCCCGTTTGGAGAAAGCTGATGTAATATGCCTTCGCTCTAATATGATGACGTTTAAAACACAAAACTTAAAAGAACTTTGTCCTCTCTTCAAACGCATACTCTTTGTCACATTTAGATGTTCGCTCGCTTCTGCGTATATCGATGAATTCGATGAATTTGGCTTCAAGCTGTATACCGATCTGAAAACCTCGATGTTCGACTCTGTCGAAAGACTCGTTGTCCAAGTAGATAGTCTTCACAAAGTCATTGGAGAATACGATCTTGTCATTCTTGATGAATTTAAATACACCTTGAGTCACATTCACTCTTTTGTTAAAGACAAAGATCGCGTTTGGGAAGCGCTTCAACAATACACAAAGACTACATCCAAAATCATCGTCTGTGATGCTCTTCTCGACAACCAATGCATCAACTTCTTCAGAAACTCTGAACGCAGTATTTGGATTGTTGAAAATCTTTGGCAATCTTTTGACTCAAAAACTTTTCAAGTCAGAAACTTTGAAAACATGGGACAATACATCAATTTCATTCAACCCTATTTAGACAAAAAAGAAAACATCTTTATACCCACAAACAGTAAAGTCTTCGGTGAAAAACTACTAGCATATTTAAATGAAAAAGGAATCAAAGTCGCTCTTGCTTGTGATACAACAGATATCCCCCTCGACGACTGGAGCAAATATCAAGTCTTCATATCAACTCCCACTAACGTTGCTGGTATCAGTTTCAATAATATTCACTTTGATCATTGTATACCATACGCAACTAACATCTCTTGCTCAGCTGACTTATTCGCTCAAATGATTTTTAGAGTTAGAAACATCAAATCTGATTCCTACACCATTTTCTACCATCACCAAATAAACAACTCTAATATCCCAATATCAACCAAAGCCGTCAAATCCTTCATCCAACGTAAAGAAAACCTTTGCAATAACACGGGGCTCAAAATTCACAGACCTACAAGCTCCATTATCCCAGACAACTACTACAACAGCTACGTTCAATACCTTCGGAAAACAAATCTAAGTAAAATCATGTTTATACCTTCACTTCGTGGAATTCTATTCGCTCACGGCCTCAAGGAAGAAACGTTCTCACGTCCTGATTTAACATCGGATGAAGTCGAAATCCAATCTGAAT
This sequence comes from Ulothrix subflaccida, assembly GCA_032356005.1. NCBI lineage: Eukaryota > Viridiplantae > Chlorophyta > Ulvophyceae > Ulotrichales > Ulotrichaceae > Ulothrix > Ulothrix subflaccida. The sequence goes on from JAULKP010000234.1 coordinate 7,247, forward strand.
TAACGAAAGAGGTTAAAGAACTACATCAGGTTTTGAAACAAAAGGAGCGACTTGATATTGTTGATGCCCCTCTTATCGGTGAAAGAGAATTTCGGCTTATTGATAAACAACACAAGAAAACTAAATTTGATAAACACAGACTCGTCAAATACAAACTTTTTCAAACTTACCTCATTCAAAACAACAAAACTCCTGCTGGGACCGTGTTCGATGAAGCATTCATTAAACAATTCGAAGCAATCCAACATAAATTCAAAAACATACTTATTATGGAACAACATGCTAACAACATCGAAGTTTTTGTTGAACAAAAAATATCGGAACTTACAAAATCAAACAATATTCAACTTATACACGAACGTTACAACTTTCTCAAAATATTCGCAGCCGACCAACTCGTCAAAGCAATGTTCTTCAAAAATATATTCGATAACAAAACCCAAATTACTCATGAATGGTATCGTTTCATCATCCCATTCATGTCTGAACATGGTGAAGACTTAAACTGTCTCTTTGACACATCGTTCGATTGGGGTTCTTTCATTCCTCTATACAACGCCACAACAGACGAGGATGAACTCAAAATATTAAGAAAGAAAATAACCACCTATTGTAACTCAATACTCAAAAATGTCTTCAATATTACTCTCAAACGCACAGCCAAGAAGAAATCACCTGCCTTTGTTCTCCACGGTATTGATGCTTGGCACAAAATCAAAGAATTTAATATAAGGAGGCCATATCATACTGGTTTTATTCGAGAGGAAATTAAGCCACGTTTGTGGAAGATGACAAGAATTGAAATTGAAGCCTAACTACTGGGGGATGGAGATTTGAAAAGTATAAAATGAAAATCAAGTAGGTTTTCTACTTACGACTCTGAAATCGCGGGGGTAACTTTCGTTATTTTATCTCTATAATATTATTTTTCTTACCTACAGTAGTAACAACCAAGCAAGAGATAATAGTGAAAACCGTGCTCAAAACCATCGTCCGGACTTTTGGAAAATGGTTTAAAGGTAAAAATAAAACTAAACAAACAATGTTTGATCCAAATTATGAAAGAAAGTGTCAAATAATTTACATGTATGCACGGTCACACCCTTCATTTAATAGCAATTTTATCAAAAGTGTTATCGCTTTTGGTGAAAAACACCACTACTTTACACAGAAGCAGAAAAGAGCTATTGATAATATTATTGAAAAATGGCAAATGATGTTTTAAAACTAATGAAGAAGATAGAAATATAGGGGTCACGATTCGCGACGGTTCAAATTCCAAGGCGCATACCATCTTGATTAACGAAGATAGAGTTCAACTTAAAAATGTCGGGGTATCTGTTGTAGACCCCTGATGAAGAAGCTATCGAGAAAGTCAACCATCTACAGGAGAGATGGTTCTGAATGAAGAAGAACTAAGGTGAATGAATCGTTTACCTTGTAAAATCAAGCTGCCACCATCTTGATTACCGAAAGTGGTTTATATAAAAGGGGTGATGATGATAAAAATCTTTAATCACACAAACCTCTTAAAGAGAATTGGAATTTGTTTTGAGCTTCCTTGGCTAAGAAGTGTCTTCTATTTCTGACCAGTTCTTTTTTGTAAGAAGTGTATAGATGACGTTTTTCAGTAGGATGCCAAGAGTCGATCGGTTTTAGGCTGAGTTGTTTAAAGAAAAGATCGTTTGGTTTAGATTTAAGCATGTATGAAAGGGTATCGTGTGGATTTTCCATGATAAAGTTTTTTTGATAATTTGTATTTGTATTTAAATATGAATTATGCGCAGAGTTTAGAATTTGACGAAGAGTCGTCTGGGTTTCGTCTCGCGCTGACTTACACTTGTAGAGATGCTGGTAGGCTGAGCAGCAGCCTTTTTCTTTCCTCCTCCAATTTTTCTTTTCTTTTTTTGCGTTGTCGGTTCTAAATCTCTTTCACGCTTCGAACTACTATTGATAATGGCATCAAGTTCCATTATTTCATTGTCGACGGCTACTTCGTCTTTGACAGTAGGCATAACTGCTTCAAAGAATGCTTCTTTTGTTACATCATCAGAGGGGATGATTTCCATAGGTTCCGAATCTGGTAAACGTGCAGGTTCTAAAGCAGCTTTTCTTTCTTTGCGAATTTGTTCTTTTTTGTCTTTGAGTTCTTCATCGATAATAAATTTTTCGAGTTCATCTTCTGCTTTCTTTAAACGTTCTTCTCTCCGAGCATTAATGATACCAGCGGGATCTTCTTCAACAATCATTTTACTTTCTTCTTCTAAAGCTTTTGCTTCATCCTCGGCAGCTTGTTTGAGCTTTTTTTTTTTAGTTTTGATTTCTTCTTTGAAAGAAGTGACTTCTTCTGCATCGAGAATGTCTTTCTTTAGTTTATCGATCTTTTTCAAACGATTTTTATCATCATTGATTTCAGATTCTGCAATTTTTAAGAGGTTTTCTTCACGTTTGTAAAGAGCAGTGGATTTACGGGGTTTGGATATTTTAGTTTTAGAGATACGTTGTGGTTTTTCGGAAGCATCAGTAAAAATATGAGTAGGACCTACAGCTTCAGGTATAATAGGAACAGGAGGAGCAGTGGTTTTAATAGCGGTCTTGCGAGGACGTCCGCGAGTTTTGGCGGGAGGTTTTGCTACGACTTCAGATGCCTCGATTGAAGGTTTTACTTTCTTTTCTCTTGGTTTTTTAGGAGCAGGTACCTTAATGGGCTTTTCTGCCTTGTCATATATTTCACGGATTTTAATATAGTCTTCGCTTCCTTTCTTAGGGAGTTTGAATTTGAGACCGAGGTCTTTGTAGTAATTTTGAACTGTTGTTTTCCACATGATATTTAATAATCATCGAGAAAAAGAAATTAAATTTCAATAAATTCTAATGTGATCAGGAGATAACATGTTCCCGTTATAGGAGTATTTGAGCTTCCGTTTGGAAAAACAATAGTAAAGGTATGTGTTGCATTAATTTCCTGAGGATTGAAATTCATAAAGTTACTTTCTTGAAAGGAAATACCAGCGGTTGGATCTGTGGCAACAATGCCGTGTGATTGTTGTTGAATCAACGAACTGTACACATGGACAAAGCTTGGATTAGTTGGGATTGTGTCACAGTCAAGAGCCATAGCTTTCGTGACGATTTTCTGGACACGGAAGGGGATTTGTATAGTGGTTGTTGAGACGTTAGTATCGACGAAAGGAATTGTATATGTATAAGTACGTGTGTTTCTGAGGAAACGAGTATTTGGGTTCTTATCAGCCATTTTTTTAATATTACAACACATTAAAAAAAGTAGTTATAAAATAAATGGATGAAGATATACATAGAAGTCTAAGAAGACCAACACGAATGTATACGGAAAATTCCACAGGAAAAATCTGTCATTTTATACATAAAGGAGGAGCTTTACAGGTGTCATATACGAGGCCATCCCGCGAAAAGTTGCGGAAACAATTATATTACGAGCCCCCACATCAATTAAAATTTACCAAGCAGTTGGGCAGTGGTGCTTCAACAGGTCTTTGGACTAACGAAATTCAGACTATACTCGGCAAAGTGATCGATAAAGATCTTGAGAAAGATGAAATACCGATCGTTTCAAAGGATCAAATCTCAAATTTGATAAACAAAGTTAAAGAAGGAGATGATGCGTTTGGCTTCATCTATAATACAGCAGATAGTTCAGAGGCGGGAGAGCATTGGATAGCAGTATTTTTAAATAATCGAGATTCGTTGCAATCAGCGGAGGTGTTCGATAGTTTGGGCAATACAACAGACCCATCAGTGAAGGAAGCTCTGGTAGGTATGTCTCAGAAGATGAATCCGCAGAGACATTTCTTATTTAAGGAGAACAAAGTGAAGTTACAACCTGATTATTTTAAAGGACTTCCTACGATGACTTGCGGCACACATGCAATAAAGTTTTTGAAAGACCGTTATAATGGAGTTCCGTTCAAGAAAGCAACACATTATAACGAGCAAGGAGAAGGTAAAATACAGGGAGAAGTAAAACGGTATGATTCATTTCTCTAATGGTGTAGTGAACTTCAGTTGATCGAGGACGTACTCAATAAGCATCTTCTCGTCGTAGATGTAAAGAAAGTCGTTTCCAGATGCTATAAGAGTTCTTTTATCAACGATGTGGTTATCTTTATCAATGATGTTAATTTCGATAGTGATAGATTTTGAGTATATGTCGATGAAGATGTTGCTAATTTGAACAGATGTGATAGTGTAAGTTTGATCGATGGGTTCAATCGAGATGGATGTCATTTTAATATTATTGAATATTAAATTTATTAACGCGAGCGCAAATTATAACCGTAGGATCGTGATGGTCAAAGGAACATTAGTAGCTCCCCCAGCCGTGAGGGTTCCAATATCTGTAGTTGTACTCCACCAGACTTTATCGGTTAAACTACTACAAGTAAAAACAGTACCATTCAATTGGTTAGACCACGACCAGTTAGCAAATGTGCTGGTTTGACCAAAAATTGTAGTGACAACAGAATCTTGTATCACGTCTGTAATAGCTGGGACACCATTTGTGTAGCGTTGTGATAAACGGTTAACACGATTTCCGGCCGTGGTATGTTGTAAAGCAAGTGTGCAGCTCATCAAATAACTCTGACCGACTTGAAATCCTGAGAATACGACGGTAGATATCCCGCCGAGAACTGTATTTGTTGTTGAGAGACCAATACCATTCAGAGTTATCATTGTATCGTTACAAGGCACCCCTTGAACTTGGTTAAGTAATGTCGCAGCGGATACAGAATTATTTATAAGGTGTAATACAGGTTGATTTACATAGAACACCTCTTTTGAAGAATTATCATACATCAAATGACTTGGTGGAAGGTTGTTGAAGGCTTGTCTTATAGGAGCAATTTTACAACTATCTGCCACCGCATTTTCCAAGTCACTTCCTAATGCTGAGAGAATTATACTTCTCGCACCTTGATTATTTCGTCCGCTGTTTCTACCGATATTGATACTGAAATCACCTTTATTTATTTGGGACGAGCCAAAACCCATCGATCCTATACTGATACCTCCAGCACATGTAGAAATTCCAGCCATTGTATTTTTACCAATTGATATACATTCAGTCGCAGGGGTTCTGAGACCTTGTCCAGCCGCTTGGCCTAAAGCAATATTATTACCACCTGCACCCGAAATCGAAGTTAAAGCACTACTTCCGATACCTATATTAAAAACATTATTATTGGTTGCTCCTTGCCCTGAGAACTGTCCTAAAAAGACATCCGAAGTTGTAGGCACATATTGTGATACACCATTCCATCTAAGTGTGTCAGAGAAATTTACACCTGAGACTATTCTTGAATCGTTTGTCGAAGGTCCAGTTGGTCCAGTGGACCCTTGTATAGCAGTTTGTAAACAAACGGTAAATTGGGTTCTAACCAATGTCAGAGAATTTAATGGACCAGCAGTTTGTCTGATGCGAACTTCTAAATTTGACGTTGTGTTTGGAACGTTAATCAAACCTGTTAATGTAAGAGCATTAGTTGAATTATTTTCTATTGAAAATGTAGAAGTACTTCCAATCTGAACACTGTTTACAAAACCACCTAATTCAAATGTGCAAATGGCACCAGAAGATACTTTAATAGCTGATAAATCAAATGCAAAAAAATATGTTCCTATGGTTAGAGGTCTGATAGAACATCCATTAACGTTAGGACTGCTTGTAATAGTCTGAACACATCCTTGATTTAAACCTGCTACAAGGTTATAAAATGGTTCGTATTGATTTAGAACAGTAAAAGTTTTATTTGTCGTAGTTGTTGAAGTTTCAAGCTCGGAATATACGGGCAAACCACTAACAGCGTCCAACCCAGCAGGCCCAGTAGGACCAGTAAGACCAGCTAAACCAGTTGGTCCAGTAGGACCTTGAGGACCAGTGAAACCTTGGATGCCGGTAGGTCCAGTTACACCAGTAGCACCGGTGCTACCATCACGAGCTGTTGGTATATATGTGAAGATGATTTCATCTCCATCATTTATTACTCCTGTGAAGTCATCAACGATAACTGGAATTTGAAAAGAAAATAGATAAAAAGCATCTGCTGTTAAAGTGTAATTGACGACGTTACTTGCGTCATAAGCTTTCTGAATCGAAATTTTATCACCTGTTCTCCATGTTGATATTTGAGATTGTATCCAAAAGTCTATACCTTGAAGTGATAACTGTGCTGGAAATAATAGACTACAAGTTCTAAAGTCAGTAGTATCACAACAAACTTGGCTGATAGGGGGATTCGGTGTCGATGTAACTCTGTTTGCTATGTAGTTAGTGCTGAATGTATTTAAATTGTAAGGACCGGTTTCCCCTTGTATACCAGTGACTCCTGTAGCACCAGTCGGACCAATTATAGAATTTAAAGTGATACAACAACCTGAACCATATGTATTTGATAATGCCTGATAATTTGACATTGTTCTTTTAACAAAAGAACGCAAAAAATAAAAACTTAATTAATGTGCCCCCAATTAGGGAATCTACTACAGTCGTCAAGTTTACGAATCTCAACTACATCAAAGACCCTTTCTAATGAGTCAATAAAGAATTTACATACGAGGTCGAGGTTACTATTACCACATGTGAAGATATCGCAGCACAAAAGACCTTCATCATGAAAGCAATGTGATGTAAAGTGAGATTCATCAAGCAATAATATAGAGGTAAAACCGAGAGGGCTTGTGCTTCCAAGTAATTCAAGATGTGAATGAACAATTGTCATGTTGGTACAAGCTTTAATAGAAGCTTTCATTGCTTCAAAGACCTGAGAGGCAACATCTTCATTAGGAGATCGGGTAGTGTATTTCAAATCAATCATTTTAATACGTCCTTTGAACATTTCCGTTTTATTTTATATCTGTCATTAAAATAAAATGAAAACAGATTTATTTTCAGAGATACAAAGTCGAATCAAAAGATTTGGATATCGTCGTTTCTATATTGGAAATCAATTAGTGGAAGATCTGTCCGAGGAAGGCAATGCGAAGAATACTTACGAGTCAATGATGAGAGGAGAAAGGCAAGAGTGTTCATTACCACAACCTCATGTGAAGACAATATACCACACGGCTGCACCGCGTTTTACACAAAAAATACAGGACGATGTTTTAATAAGTAATTAATACCTGATCCAGTCTGGTCTATTTCCTCCTGATTTTGAGGAAGAAAATTCTCTAAAGTGTGAGCATCTTTATCTCGAAGCTGTTCGAACTCGGCGTGATCATGCTTTTGTTGTTTTGTGCCGAGGAAGCTAACGGGGTCTTTACTTCGTCCTAAATTAGTAGAAAAATCCTTGACATTTTTATTTTTGACGTTAAAGTAGTCTAATAAACTTGCAGCACGATTAAATACATATGCAGGTAGATTAAATTTATTTGCCATCTGTCTAACGTATTCGCCTGCAGCCGAGTGCGCCGTGAGAGTAACATTTTCTTTACCGTATGTGTCGATAGCATATTGAACGACCTCAGTAACGGATTTAATTCTTGGGGTAAATCGAGATACACCTGTAACTATAGCTATATCATGAGCTAAGTCAGATATGTTTGTAATATCTGTTCCACGAACAGCAACAATTACCTTACCTGTCTCTTTGTTTTTAAAGGTAGTTGCGTCGGGCGTAGTTTTTTGAACCACATCCCAGTTTTGCTTACCATATTTGTCGAGTATTTTGCGAACATCTTGCGGATTTTTGTAGTAGCTTGCTAAAGCAAAAACAGCATATTTTTGAGCTTGACTCTTCTGGTCCGCGTTAACAAGAGCACCACCAAAGTCAATGCGCCTGCTGCGTATAGCATCATTGGAGATATTTGGGGGCTTGCCCCTTACTTCTTTTAGTCGTTGCATTTTATTAGTTAGAAAGAAATAATAAAATGAAAGCATGTTGATAGGAACCACCCCGCGGGCGCATTATGCCACGATAACACCTTGATTACTAAAGCTATAAACCTTCGAGCCAAGGATGGCTGCGATCCAGTTCTTCGCTACGTTTCCAGAATAGTTAGCCTGTAGCTGCCAAACGCTGTTTTGACTTGATACGTCGATCCCACCAATCATCGTTTGTTCCTTATCATAGACCCACAAAGGTCGCTTGCCTAAAAATGCGTCCATGTTGAAGAAGTTAGCGTTGTAAAGACTGAAGTCTTGTATGGCTGATCCTTCAACATGGTGTTTATTGGCAATGGTGTAGGTCTCGTAGTCCGTAAACGGTGTTGGAGAAAGCAAAGGGACGTTATTTATTAATGTTTGTAAAGATGTGAGAGTTAACTTTTCATGCGCCAAGGTGTTTTGAAGACCATCTGCACTGAAGGGAGCTGCAACAATTGCTTTTATTTTTGAGCCAAAAGCTCTGGTCAAACTTTGCTGGAAATTGTGGCTAGAGCTTGAGCTGATGGATTGCTTCAGCACCGTAGGGTAGCCAACTGACCCCATAATTAACCCTTGACCCATGACGCGACTTATCAAGCTAGAAACGACGGCTAAATTTGACTCGTTGCAAAGGCTTAGAGTTAAATCAGTAATTGTAGGTAAACCAGCAGCAGGAGAATAGACAGCAGCACCTGTTACAGGGTTATTAGCATTGGTTGAAGTAGTAATAAAAGAGTTGGTATTTGCCCAGTAAATATCCAAACCAAGAGTTGAGGGTGTATAAATGAGCTTATCAAGGCTGAAGATACTGCATTTAATAGCACTTAAAGGAACCGAGTATTTGATGGTTAGAGCTGTGTTATCAGCTCCGCTAATGTAAGTTAGAGGAGCGAGAGTAGGTGTTCTTGCTGATAGATTGACACCACTGGGAGAGAAAGCCGGTGTAGCATTACACTTCTGATTGTCTTCAACGGGTATGGAGGCTGTCACGTCGTATAGAGCGGATTTCGTGAGGAAGCTTTCAATGTTTGTTCCAGCCAAGTTGGTGATAGACATGTATTCTTGGAAGTTATTGATATCGAACAATAACGCAGAAGTTGAGGCATCATACAGGGTCATTCTGCTTATTGGAGCTAGAGCTGTGTTATTGACATGAATAAAGTTTCCAGCTCCTGCTGAAGGAGCAGGCAATGTAAGGGTAAAATTTAATCGACTTTTGGCAAGGTTCATTACACTGCTGGGAAGGAGGAACGTATTTGGCCCAAGATTTGCAACAGAGCTCAAATTAATAGTGGTGCTGTTCTGGGTAAAAACTTCACGATAAATCGGAGTAGATGTGTTCAAGATTTTCTGGGAGTAATCTAATTCGTTACTAAAGACTTCAGAGACTGTTTCAGACATTTTTATTAATAGAAGATAAAAAAAAATTCTTCTTTACTTGAAGTAAAAGATGAATGAAGTAAAATTAATTACGGAAGACCAATTAAATCGTTTGATGCAAGTTAAAGGAGCTAAACAGCTTCAACAAATGTATGCAAAAACCAAAGGACAACAAGGCGGGAACTTCGCAGAAGATGTGGGTAAGTGGTTTCAATCAACTGGCAAGAACGTGGACGATTTTCTTAAACGTACGAAAGTTATTTCTAAAGCAGGTAAGCTTGCCAAATATGTACTACCACTGCTTGGACCTGAAGGTGCAGCAGCTATACCTGTTACTGAAGGAGTAGCATCAGCGGCTGATTCACTTGGTTATGGGATGAAGGGAAAGGGATTCATATCACAAGTAGGGACCGGTATGGGAGAGTCCGGTATAATCGAGACAAATTTTGAGACGACATCTCTGAACGGAGTTTTTCAAGATGTTGTGAAGCCTATTTTTACAGAGGCTGGAGAAGGTTTTGTCGGAGGTCCGTATGCTACAGTAAGTAATCAAGCAAAGCCATTCGCAGGTGTAAACAGTGGAATCGTGATTGGACCGCTATCCATGGGTCAAATAGGAAATGGGTCGATGAAATGTGGTGCAGGGTTGGGAGCTATGAATACAATCTCGAATAACAGTCGTGTTGCATTTTAAACCAGATATAAAATAGATGTAATCCAGATATAATAACACCACAGGACGCGAATTAAATCTATATTTCTTAAAATAGTTATGTATTTATCCAGAACTGAGTATAAAAAACGTTTTTTATACTGGCTACAGCCTATCTGGATCTCTCATTTAAGAAATCTATATTTAATTCTCGTAGTTATGGTCTAAATTATACAGATTTAACTTTATTTAATACAGATTTAATATTTCGATAACGAAGTTACCATGACTTTACGTGCCATTCTTATATCGGTAGGAGAAGGTTCCCCATCTCCATCTGGATCACTCAATTCAATAATGACTCTTGATACTTCATCTTCTTCTTCAAGTTCATGATAACCCTTATTGATTATATTATTTTGAATCCTTTCCACTTGGCTTTTAGTTAGTTCCAATAGAATCTTATCATGTTTGAACTTCGGTTCGATTTTAATATTATCATAAAAAGTTTTGTGCACATTGGTCCAAAGAACATTCACTTCAGCTTGATATATACATTCATAAACTTCTTTCTCTATCATTTCATAATGCTTCAGTAACTCATCTGATAACTTAACATATACTCCATCCAATAATCTACTTTTGTTTTCATCAATCATACTTTGTATATTTTGAATGTTTTTCAACAGTTGAGAAGTCATGTTGTGTTTGTATATTGATTTGGTTTTGACCTTTGTCTGTTTAAGTCAGGAAACCCACAATAAATGTGTGCTCGAGTGGGAAGCCACATAAATCAGTAGTGTGTATAGAAGCTCAAAACCAAAATATGCTTTTCATCGAAATAGAACACCTATGCCTCACGGATTATTGTAACGACTTACAAGCTACCTTTAAGTATATAAAAGAAGAACTTTTCTGTCCGATAAATGCTGTCCTAAAAATAGAAGATCAGTTTATTGAGAAAGACATCTCCGACTTTACTACCTTAAAATTCGGAATCTGGTTGCAAAGTTTACAAGAAGAATTTAACAAATAGAAATATAAATAATCTTTTCAATTTATAAAATGGATATCAAAACATCTATCATGAAAAACAAACCTAACCTCTCTCAAAGCAGTCTTCGCACCTATATGACAAACATCAACAGCACCGCTCGTGACATAGGCATTCCATTACAAACAACTACTGACATTGTTAAACACTATAAGACCATCATCGAATCTCTTAACGACATCAACACAAACAGCCGGAAGACTCGTCTCGCTTCTCTCATTGTTGCTTTAGACGATGGCACTTCTAAACACACAACCCCTCTCACTCAACTACGTGTTGTTATGAATAAGGACTTAGAAACAATTCGTAATAAAGATATGAACCAAGAACTATCTGTATCACAAAAAGAGAATTTCATACCTTGGTCAGATGTGCTTGAGAAGTACAACACATTGGAAAATGAAGTTGAACCTTTGTTCAAATCAAAGACACTCACATCTGCACAACAACAGAAACTACAACTCTATGTTCTACTGAGTTTATATACGAAGATACCCCCTCGCCGTAGCCTCGATTACACAGACATGAAGATTCGCAACATCAATAAGGCGACAGACAACTACATCTCGTTTGGAGCTAAGCCGTACCTTGTGTTCAATACGTACAAAAACGCAAAACGACTTGGCGCACAGAAGGTCGATATTCCCAAGGAACTTAGCACAATCCTAAAGAAGTACATTAACAAGCTGCCACATGATCAGGAGTACCTGTTGGTAAATAGTGTGGGTAAACCTGTTATTCAAACATTCGTAACCAAGATATTGAATTCATTCTTTGGAAAGAAAATTAGTTCGAGTTTACTACGACATATTTACCTGACTCATGAGTTCGGTGATGTCGATCTCAGGAAGTTGGATGATGTAACAAAAGACATGGGGAACACTCAGATAGAGCGCAGTCTTAAATATATTTCAAAGGAGGCTTAGCTCAAGGCCAGCTTAGGGAAATTCCACAGTCAGCTTTTCCAAACGCAAATGCGGTTTATCAGTCCTTGCGTTCCGTGGGAGACCACAGGGGTTAGACAGCAAAAAAAGATGTGCTCGAGTGATTGTGTTTCGAGACACAAACATGACAGAACCAAACCTTCACAACATGGAAAGAGCTCACATATTGGCTCCACCTGTTTCTCAAATCGACATTCGTCACAACACAGCATGGGCAAAAACGGAAGTGACAGAAGCTGTAAATGCATTGGTTCGATCTATCGTTGTGTTGAAAGACGAGGACACATCAATGTCAATGAATGTTCGAACATTACTTCGTACCATTTGGAATGCCGATACTTCTTTCATCACTGAGGCTGCCGATTCTGCCATTGCAAAGTCTAATTTTGATGAGAGACGCAAAAATCTGAGTAACGTCTTAAAGAAACGAGTGGAAGATGCTTTTTGGTTTCAATTCAAACAGCAACATCGTAACATAAGCGCATCTCAATTGGATTTATTAGTGGCTGAATCACTTCCTCACTTCAATCGCTACGTGAAACAAGTGGAAGACAAGGTTCGTTACGAATCGAACATTTACATCATTGAGGAGCTTGTTAACACCGGTTTGGTGGATCAAGATAAAATATTACCACTGCTTCTTCGCTCTAAACTGATGACTTGGACAAACAAGATGACAGTACCTCGATCACCCCTTTGGTTGAGTGCATTAACAGAGAAATCTACTAAAGCCAAGACAGCAGTCAAAATGATGATGGAAATCAACAGTGTTGACAATTCGTTGGACGCGTCTGACATAGATGAACCTCTTGAACCTCCCGAGGATGTTGAACGTGCTGGGGCACGCGCGGAGCGAACCGCATCTGACGTACGTCCTCCCGAGGAAGAATTTATTGTTGACATAACACAGAAAATCATTGAAGAAATTCAAGTGAAACTGAACTATGATGAGTCATTTGACTGGGACAACGTTTGCGATGTGGAATTCTTCATGTCCATCCTCCAATGTGACATAGTTAACACATTCCTCAAGAACCCCAAGAAACGGAGTATGGATAACGCGAGCGAACCAAACACGAAGAGAGCTCGTTCAGAAGGATCTTCACCACAAACACCTATGTAGTTATGCGTCAAATGAATATAAACCGATGTATATTTCTACTTCTCAATTGGTTTGTCTAACACAGCTGGAACATGGCTCGGCAAAGCCGGAGGCTTCTTCGCGGGTGTAGTACGAATATCTGGTGTCTCCATGATTACGCGATCCAAATCATCGTCAACATGCACGGGAAGACGCTCCATGATGATCACCGGCTTAACTTCCTTGCGTGTTTCGGACTTGGTTGTCTTAGAGGATTCCATTGGGCTTGTTCGGTGGTGTGTGGGATTTAGAAATGTCACATTTGTGTTTCAGTGTTCGAGTGGGTAAATACCTCATATTTATATCAAAGCTGGCGACACGTCATTTGTGTTCTTCAGATGGCACCGTTTTCAGTTTATACCGACTATGTTGTCACTGGTAACCGGTGGCATGTTTATACCGACTACATTGTCACTGGTAACCGTTTTCAGTTTATACCGACTACGTTGTCACTGGTAACCGTTTTCAGTTTATACCGACTACGTTGTCACTGGTAACCGGTGGCATGTTTATACCGACTACATTGTCACTGGTAACCG